>JAUMHD010028378.1:0-30978 GCA_032359135.1 Ulvella scutata
GTCGTGGCATTGTGTTTCGTCATTACTATCGCAGTTTGGCCAAGAGTGCTGGGAAAGACTTTCGTGATGGTGCTGTTACAAGTCTCATTCGAGTGAAGTGGTGGATATTGTGCGTCAGTTGATTTGGCTATTTGGGATTGTGCCTATTCACTATCCATGTCGGTGTAATCTCTCTTATCACCTTTGATGCCTTTCCGGTTTGTAACTTTCACCATGTGGGCACAGAGGTTAGCTTGATTCCCTGTCGTTACTTCGGTAGTGGCATGTCCTGTGTCGTTCGTGTGAGGTCGAGCTAAATTGTCATGCGATGATTTGCTGGTACATGAGCCATTCTATGGAGTTATGCCTGTAACTTTACACACGTTGCTGGTGCATGAGCCATTCTATGGAGTTATGTCTGTAACTTTACATCACGTGCACATGCACTGTGAACATCCCGGCGGGCTTGCAGCATCTTAAACAATTTTTTTATTCATCTAGATGACCAACCTGTGTACAGCAGGCAACGAACATGTGTGGCTGCCCAGCTCTGCAACTCAGCGCCTAGGCTTGTTGCAATTGTGAACGTGACGGTGCTTCTTGACTGGTGCCTGCGGATGAGCGTGCAAGTAATTTGAAGTGCCAAACGAAATCAAGAGGTACAAGGAATTGGTTCATCGGAGTGACACTGCAGAGGCACTGGCCACCAGCCACACTCAAACGTCACAAAGGTCCAGTATCTGGATTGCAAAACCAAGCCCATTCGAGAGAGTGCCGCTGGAGCCTTTTTCAAACCGGAACGGTACTGAATAGCCATGAACCCAAACAGCCAAAGCAACTAGCACAAAACATCCACCACTTCACTCGAATGGCACATCAGCAGCATCACGAAAGTCTTGACGCCAGAGCCTGTGCTATTCATATACACAGCCTGGGGTGTTAGGCTCTGTGCTAATACCAAAAGCGCCCGACCCAGGAACGATGGTCGTATTCTACCGCTAGGAGCTATGATGTCACTGATAGTAGATTCGCCCAGAATCGTCACATAGGGAGAGGAAATACAGCCCCAGGGGGGAGAGAGATGCACGGCTGTTGGCTGTATACTGTGGGGGTTGTGTGGGATGTAGGTTCGAGACAAACGGAGAATGTCGGTTCTAGGTTCTAGGTAAATGGGGGGAGAAGGCTACAATTGTGTGTGTGTGTGGGGGGGGGGGTGGGTGTGGCTTGAAAATCAGGCTTAGAGCTGCAAATTGCAGTTACAGCCGATTTGTGCTGTAAATTAACACCATTTAAAGGGTGTGTAATTAACGCGTTAAATGGAGTTCTGTGTTTGTAACTGTTTCGAGTTAATTGTAACAGTTACATGTAGCAATGTAATTACACTGTCTCCCTGTAATTACAATTGTGAGCCGCATGTGAACTGTCAACAGTCAGGAGGCAGGAGAATGGCTGCCAGCATGGCTGTTCATGTTGAACGTGCGCACACACAAGTCTCGGGAATATGCAATAGTTTCGACTCTTTTGTCTTTATGTCTTGAGTGTTACAAAGACACCCAGCAGAAGTTACAGCAGGATCTTGGTTTTGGCAACTTTGTTTTTCATTTTTGTAGTACCTATTTATTACCTTTTCTTGAATTTCTTGTGCTTTTTCTTTGACTTTCTTCTCAACTATCCAGAAGCATGGCTATGTGGCAGAAAGTACCTTTGAATATGGTGCATGTCGCATCTTCGCGGGTTTTCTTCGTTTTGTGTATTCAAGATTCGCGCACATATGGTTGTCATCGATACTGCACATACCTTTCTCATCGTCTTGGGGTGAGATTCCGAACTCAGGCAGTAGGGATCCCCAAAAAAGAAAGGATTAAACAGGCGTTAATTCATGGTCGGTCAATTCAATTGGTGTTAAATGGGGGTGGACGCTGCCATTTACAACGATTAATTTGGCGTTAATTTAGGAAATGTGAGGTTGCTGAATTAATTCATAATTACAGCAATTTACAGTATGAATCATTAACGCGTTAAATGGACTTTGACTGCTGTAATTTCCAGCCCTAATCAGGCTCTTGGGTTGGCGCAAGCGAATAATTGTGTGTAAAGTTACAGGCTTAACTCCATAGAATGGCTCATGTACCAGCAAATCATCGCATGCCAACTTAGGTCGACCAGCGAACATTTGGGCCCTGGTGTCAGTGACTGGCCCCTTCGCCGTTGGGTGCCCTGCAAGATGCTTTGCGGCCTGTTAATTACTGTGCATGCATGCAACATCTTTGCATGCATACAGGTGAGCACACCTTTAACGAAGTGTATCATACATACACGTTTCGCCATCTTGCACACATGACATGCGGAACACGGTTCGCAAAGCAAATCGGTTGGTGCCCCGGCGCCACTCGGGAGCCACAGGTCGTCAGTTCGATCCCTGGTATGCACCTTACGATGGAGGTTACGATCCGGAGATGCATCGGATGGGGGTTTGGCCACACTGATCGCAAGGGGGATAAAGATGTAGCGCGTGGCTAAGGGGCCCCCTCCATCGATGTTCGGTCAGTCTGCCAAAGTGGGAAGCGCAAAGGTTCCTAAAGATAGATATCTCAAGACATATCTATCTTTGGGGCATGGCATACTGATCGTAGCCTCCTTCGGCGGGTTACCCGCCTGGTCTGTACCATTTCAGTCCGCGGGCGAAGGGGCAAGAAAGGGGTTTGTCTAACAAAACCGCCTTCTAGGTACCAGAACCCCAGCAGAGTATGATTTACTAAGCTTCAGCACGCAAAATTCTGTAAAATTTAAATAGTTCGGGGACTACGCCATACTCATTTTGAGCTTCGGCCTCAGCGCCACAGTGGCGGACTTTCATGCAATTTGTTTGAGGGGAGACCACCAAAGACCCTTTCCGCACCCGGCGCAGAAGCTCGAAAAAAAGACGAGAGGTGGCTCTGGCCGGACCGGGGTTCGAACCTGGGACCTCGTGTTAAAAGCACTTCAACGCTCACGGGCCTGCGGCTGAGTTCAAGGTCAATCCCAAGACCAGATAGATAGAGCAACAGACAGCTGGAGACCACCATCCCCTTTCCCCCCCCTGTGTCTGAAGTGATACACCTCTCAGAACGTACTAGAAGGTCACACATGGCATGTACTTTAGTTTAATTGGCCGGCAAATTGCGCCAGGTGTATAGGGTTTTAAATGGGTTTCGGTGGGCAATATGTGATGGCCAAAACGGCCAAAACTTTCGTTTATTTATAAGGCACCAGTAGCCACTAGGGTGCAGTCAGGCCCATTATGTTTGCATTTGTGGTGTGTATTGCCCTGTGCTGCCCAGCGTGGCGCCAGCATATAAGGAGCCAAGTGAAAATACCTCAGGGAGGTCAGCACCAAGGTGTCTTCATGTATATCTTGTAACCCAGGTGATTCATCCTTGTGTTGTATCTGTGTCGCGCTGCGCTCCTCTCGTGCCATCCTAGTAGTTTTGGCCCATCACCATCTAAATGTCCGCTCTTTCTTGCCTGTGCACGCGGCGAGCCTGTGTAGCCGCTGCCGGTGTCGAGTCTATACATTGCCGCCATCCTCTTTCTGCCTCAGCCGATGTGGTGTAGTGACGTAGTTTTGGGCAGGATTACGGCCGAAACCTCGCGAAAAAGAACACCTTCGTGGCGTGCCAACCCACACGATGACTGTTTAGATAAGCTGAGCTGTCCATGGCGGAGAAAGCATAAGAAAGCTGCAACAACACACATATCATATTTGTGTGCGCACATCAGTTTCGAAACAGGCTTGATACTCTGCTGCAGTCTGGATTGTCCCCTGACATACACGTGAGCACTGTTTCAAGGTGTGCCTCCGCAGGATGCCCTGACATGCCATTGGAATGTACCCAGCACAGCGCTACTTGCTTCAATATCAATATGTACATGCATGAACGAGAATTGTTTGCACGCTATGTGCTAGTAGCACAAACAAGTGCTACAGAATAGCAGAACAGTCACCAAGCTCTACGTAACGCAGCACTCGGCCCTAAATACGCTCCTGCCAGTATTCTTTGGAGCTGGGTATCGATTTGAACACGCTGTGTAGCTGCTGCTTTGCATGGGACAGTCTCGGAGCAGTATCGGATGTGATGTTGCTATCCATTGCCAGCCGATTTTGCAGTGGTCTGCGGCGATGAACAGCTCAGAGTGGATACGTTTTGTCGTTATTCTTTTCGTGTGCATCGGTCGATGCGTTCATGATAATGCCTCGCACGACGGGTTTGCTGTTCAAAGTCTTGAATGGCATTGGTCACCAACTGTGCCTATGGAATGTTTGCCAGTGACCGGCCTCCTATGAAACCCAAGCACAGCATCAGTTTTCCGGTTTCTCCTTAGTTTGGTTTATTTGCAGATGATTCTTGCTGGTCGCAAGGCCACTGTGAAAGTCCCATCGTCGCATTGCCGACGAGCAGTTGTGCCTCGTGCTGCTGCGCCGGACTCGCCCGAGCCCACAATTCCTGAAAAGCTTCACGCTGATCAAAAGTTGGTTGACTCTTCGACGAACCCTGCAACTGGCAACCCCCAGACAGGCAAGTTGATTGACATATACTTTGAGGTTGGCGCATTACTCGCTGTGGCCGTGCTCTCATTCTGGTCTATGTACAACGTACATGATGTGATCGATCAGACAGCGAGAGCAGATGCTGTTCGTCAGCCTGCTGTCAAGACTGAATGGCTCGAAATGGACATGCAGGATGTGCGCCCACTTTGTCTACCAACATGTTATATTTCCCTCAAACGCCCATGCAATCGATTAATGCAACTATGAAAGTCCGATTCAACACCAGGACGGCCCTTCCTAGCCTGGTACACACCAACACCACTGTATTGGCTTCTGTTCTTCTGTTTTCACTTCGCGGCGTTAAAGTTTCTCGGGCGCTTCTGCCGCACATACTTCTGGCAGTAAATATACCAGTTGTTTTTTGGCGCATAGAGGTGACCCAGGAATCCAGACTTGGACTGTGCAGGGAAAAGTATGCAACCCAAAGTGCATGTAAGCGCAAAGCCACATAGCACGCAGTGTAGTGTAAATTTACATGTCAATTTACACTGAAACTCCATTCATACGGTCCATGAATACAGTTTCGTTGTAAATTTACATTGCACCGCGTGCGATGTGGCTTTGCCTTAAGGCTTGCGATGCATGAGCATGAATCATGAACCTTTGCAGGTATATGGACCCTGTGGAAAGGAAGGCAGCAGCGATGCCCTTGAGGACCTTCTGGATGGCAAGGCGTGCGCCTACTCAAACCGTTCTACATAGGGCGAGAGGGGGGGGGGGGGCGGGGAAGGGACAGCCCTTCTCGCTGTGTTACACTCTGCCATCGCTCGGGGCTCTATGTGCGTTCATTGGCCAGCGGCCATCATCAAGCGGGACGAATTGCGGTTAACACGGCCCTTCCTGCTGAATCTCCATCGTCGTTGCACGCTCTGGTAGAGCATGTATGTACAGCGAGATGCAGACAGCTACAGCATTCAATATCAAGCCACAATCTCGAGGAGATTTGGCTTGTGATGCATTTCACTTTTTTCAGCATGCACACGTGTCTCCTGCGCACCTCCCTTTCGCCAGGGACAGCGCCCCGGCTGCCGATTTTTGGTGGCTGGGCTGCCGAACAAGGTGCAGAGGCCGTGGAGGGGTGCCAGCGGTCCACACCTGCGGACCGTGTCTGACCCTGTTCCTGTTGTGTTCTGGCAGCGCTGCTGATCTATCCAGTCGCGAACACAAACAAACATATCAGAGAAGTATTAAAGATGCCTGCAATGCCGTACTATACTGCTGTAGGGGCTATGATCCACGTGTGTAGGTGCTTGGCACTAGTTTTTGTTGGTGCTGATTGCTATGGTAGGGTCCATCTTATGTCTTGTCCTTGCTGTGCCTTGGTGGTTGCGTGGTCGCCTTCTTAGACATGCTCCTGTGCAAAAATATCGATGTAATGCTCACGTACGCATACTGAAATCGAGGAAGCATCCTGAACTGCCCACACCTCAGGCCACCATGACGTGCCTTCGTGATCGTTCTTGCAAACCGTCTGAAACACTTTTGCAGCTACAAGAAGACACCACTGAATTGCATGCATGCCACAGCTCTCCAGCTGCAGCTTGTGACTGTGTTAAAGTCTCGCGATGTGCCTGGCTTGCTCATGTAACTTCATGTGTAGTCACTACTGTACATTCGCCGAGGTATTCAAGCTCTGGCACTGATGAACTACAAGACCGCACACATGACATACATCCCCATCTTACCTCCAGGTGCCGACTTGAACTGTCATGTCTTGGTTGCAACAACATGCAGCTAGCCAAGCATCAAATATACCAAATAACAAATATATACATGCAGCAAGCCAGCTTCCAGTCTGCCACTGTACTGTCACAAGTGCTTGCCTACTTCAGTGATGTCACAAAAAGTAACGTGACTGTTGCTATAAGGATGAAAACTGGAATCAGTGTGACTGCATACAGTCCACTGTAACCCACCCACTCAGGTAGCATGTCAACCAGGCCCTTTGGCTTCTCATTGGGATCGCGCCCCATAGGTGGAAGAGCTTCGTTCGGTCGCCAACCAGGGCTGATTGGAGCACTATCCTCTTCCGCTGCAGCAGCAAGCACTTGTATTCAGCACCCATGAGACTGCCACAACATCTGTGTGGAACAGAATGGCACACAAGTGCGATGGTTTGAATGCTCAATTTGGTGAACCTATCGAGCAGTACTGCAAGAAAAGAGTACAGTAAATGCACTATCATGCATCATGACATGCTTGCAAAAGCGATGATGCACTCGAGCAAGACTGAAGGATGCACTTCTGGTGATTGGAACACCATTGCAAAGGGGAACAGCAAGAACGTGTAGCTGCTGTTGTGTCTCGAGAGAGCCCCGCCAATGGCTGAATACTGCACTCAGATTTGACAAGGTGCGGTGCATTGCTCCTTGTATGTCACGAAAGAGTTGTGTGCTACCTTCAGAATAAGAAGCATCACTGACCATATGTGTTGCGCTGCCTCTCTCAGGTGTAGTGCTACTGATCAACCTAACACCCCTGCTATAACATGCTGGGACTCCATCAGATTCGCTATTTTTATCACCGATGGTGTTTTCGAGCCCTGTCCCTGACATACAGCAGCTCTCTGCGAAGCTATGAAGCATGCGAGTTAGATTACACACACAGGAAGATAAGGCTCTTTAATTTGTTATGCCGTGAAAGCAGATCTACACTTGATGGCGAGAGCAGTAACCGGACATGGTAGATGATTATTCTGCACCTGGCTCACGTACTTCCAGAGCTTTGAACTTGGCAGACTTTTCATCGCTATCTAGGAATGGCCAATTGCTCATTTCGTTATGCAGCACTCGAAGGGCTATCCTGTCCTTGGGAATGGTGCCAGCAACAACCTCATCGAGTGCTGCAGCCATCTCGTCCCTGGAAACACCACTGCTGTCCTCCATGCCCATCTTGCGGGCCTCATCATTTCGAGGATCATCTATTTGGACAATGAGTTTGACTTCTCTGTAGTCCATATCTCTCTTTTCCTTCAGTGTACGAATCACTCTTGTTATGTCCCTGCAGTACGCCTTGGCCCGCTCTTCATCCACCTCATCATCCCCAATCACCTTGTCCAGCTGTGGCTTGTTGTCTACGCCTCTTTCGGAAGCGTCTTGCTCTTCCAGGAACGCTGCAACCCTGTCGTCCACATCCTCGTCGTCTAACACGGCACGTGGTGCTCTTGCCAGCTGCCTCCTGCACGGTCGCAGGGCAACCACTGGAGAAATCCTATGGCACCTCAACATTGTAACGTTGTTTGGCATGTTGCTACGAACCGGCAACGGTACATGCACGTTTGCAGTCAACAGAATCTCGCGCACGAATGGAAGCAGTTAGAGCGTGGCCACACTTCAGTACCTCTATATATCTTACAGGACGCATATGATTGCTTCGAAGCCGACCTGTTGTCAAATTGCCTTCCAACCAGGCCAGTGCACTGTCACTACGTCTAGAGCACCTGAAAAGGCACTCGTTGCGTGAAAATTCTGGTTAGCGCGAGAAAAAACTTATTGAATGATTATTGTTGCATGGCAGTCGTTTGTTTGCGTTGGAACAGTGCCTTGCGGTTGTTGCGGTACGTGTGTGCTGGATTTTGGTGCATTGACCACAACAGTGTGGCGAAAGTCTTGCGTTCTAACTATAATTACACGTGTGCTATTCGGGGTACCTGTCTCGATATCCTGCAATAATGCGACACTACGTGGTTGCGTGATACGAAACAGCTGGTGGTGGGTGTCTTGAATTAGCAGCTCTGTTCTCGCTTCGCTGATACTCTATAGCGGAGAGGAATTTTTCAGCATGAAACTCATCAGAAACAGCAGTACTGTTTGTGGCGACTTGGGCTCTGGTGTCCCCATCTTGCAACCGCATTGTGCATTCACGACCTTGCCATACTTCATCGAAACTGAGCTACCGAATTTCATCGATTTAAACTTTCTCCCAGAGCATAATTCAGGTTGAGCTTCTCGTAAGTCGGCCAAGGCTGCCTCGAGTGCGGCATGAACGGGACCACAGTCTTGTCCGACTTCAACAAGCGTATCAGCTCCCCTTAGGTCCACAAACACGCTGGATCGCGCCATTTTGGTGACATACTGTACGTTTCTCTGCATTTGCGTCGTGTTGCAGCAGAATGAAGCGGTTTGTACCACTTGGGTGGGTTGACAGCTACGGATCCCGTTCGTCCCAGTGACAAGAAACGACACAGTTACACTTTTAAACTATATCTGGCATGTTTTTTTGCCGCAAAGCAAGTACCGTTTCGTTCGACGTCCAGGGACGTCCAGCCACGCTCGATTCAAAAATGGCATAGGTAGCAACTGGTTCAGGTGCCTGGAAAACCTACGTTCAGAAATCGCCTATGAGCATACTAGATGATTGCTCAAGATTGGGATATTTTTCCAGCACAGCATGCTACTGGGACGCAGTATGTAATGGACATGCATCTGATATTTGGATCCAGCTGGACTCGTCTTGTGCGGCCGCACGCGGTTGAACAAAGGGAAAAGGCAGTGACTATTCTGAGCGTATCAGCCCGCATTTTGCCTGTGTGCTGTTTGCGGGACAACCGCGCAGCTTCGTCGAGCAGCAAAGAAGAGCCTGGTGCTATCAATGACTGTACACTCCTGCCACAGAGAGATTAACATATGAAGTTCTCTCTGTAGTGGACAAACTGGCCTCATCGTGCAACATTATGGTCATGGACAACAGCGTAGTCGTTTTCGTTCTCGGTGGCCCTGGGTGAGCCTCCTGCCTGTTGAAGGCTGCACCACCTTCAGCTAAGGGCTCCTGACACAGTGCATATGCAGGACTGGTAAAGGGACTCACTGCGCCCGTCTGAAGAACAAGTACGGATGGGTCCATTTGAGCACTGGCGACCTCTTCCGAGCAGAGGTGCAGCGCGGGACGCATCAGGCACGTACCGCATGGCCTCCAGTATAGGCTATGTCAACTAATTTTTGTTTCACGCCTGTGGCATCATCGAGATATCACCGTCGCTAGTGGTTCTTGTTCTGATGACACGGGGCCAACTACCTGGGCAATGTCTATAAAACGCTGCGTATGTTGGTCACTTGTGAGTTGAAGTTCGAGCCCAAATTCACAAGCTTATCATTGATGATGCTGAGTGTGCCTGATCACTGCAGGGAAACCTTCTTGCAGAGATCATGCGTGAAGGGGAAATGGCGCCACCTGAAATAACGCTAGGTTTGTTCTGATTCATCCTCAGCAGTGCATGCTAGATGTTTGCTGCAGCTTCTGGGCTGCTTCTCATGACATGGTGCTGGTGGCACAGAAGCAACACTCTGCAGGACTCCTGGAGGCTGCCATGAAAGAAAGTTCGAGCAACAAGTTCCTAATCGATGGGTTTCCGAGAGCCATGGATCAGGTGCATGGCTATCAGGAGCGGTTTTCGCGCCAAGGCAGTGCAGTCATGTTCTTTGCTTGCACAGAGGAGGTAATGACCGAACGGCTCATGGGAAGGGCAGAAGGCCGCACAGACGACAACCCCGAGACAATAAAGAAGCGTCTGGTGAACTTTCGTGAGGATTCGATGCCTGTTATTGAGTGGTATCGTGCCCACACAGACCTCCTGAAAACGATCGATGCCAACCGCCCCCTTGAAGTTGTTGCTGCTGATGTAGATGCATACATCAGCGGGCTGGAAGGTACTCTACCGTTTTCCTGTCTGTGGCATCTATACACCTGTTTCCCCTCCCAACGAACGATGAATTGATGATCAGCGGCAGTGAATGTTGCTTACCTTGCGTCATGTGCAACTGAATCACAGTCATGAGGTGCATTTGCGTACACATATGACACAGCCATCCCCAAAGGCATGTCGGGAGGTCAGAACATGCCGAAAGTCCAGAGGCAGCCACAATTCAGCCGGCAGAGCATGTGACATGTATGGCACAAGATGCTCGTTTCCTAACACATCAACTCTAGCATCCAAATCAAATTCACATATCAGCCTATCACACGCTAGATCCGTCACACAGCCTTCTCAAATGCCTCAATAACATCGCTCTGTGCCGCTGCAGCGCAACTTGGCATATCGAGTGCAGCTCCTGCAATTGCAGCAGCTGCACGTGCGCCTCTCCTGGCTGATCCAGATCCTGACGACGATCTCATCTCTCTGGATAACTCTGCACCTTCTCAAGCTCCCGTCTTCCTGGACCTCAATGGTGACGCAGAGGCGCCCATGTCAGTAGGAGATCCTCTTGCAGACCTGTCAGGGCCCAACCTCTCCGCACTCGATGGCCTGCCGCCTATCACGACGTCAGAGCACGCAGCATCAACCGTGCCGGCCCCCTCCGACGCAGACCCTTTTGCGGTGCCAACATCAAGTGCTCCCCCGCTGGAGCACCCAGCGCCTGCGGCGGACCCCTCCGCCACTGCAACCTCCACGGCCACGGCCCCTCCCCCGCCGTCGCTGTCGCTGTCGTTAGAAGAGAGCAGCAACTTGGATCTGCGCCCTGTAGTCATCATCGGGCCCTCGGGTGTGGGCAAGGGCACGCTCGTGGCCCGCTTCATGGCGCGTCACGGCGCTCACTTTGGGTTCACTGTCAGCCACACCACGCGTGCGCCGCGGCCTGCCGAGCAGGACGGCACCGACTACCACTTCGTGACCCGGGAGGAGATGCAGCAGGCGGTGGACAGGGACCGGTTCCTGGAGCACGCGCACGTACACGGCAACATGTACGGCACAAGCATCGCCGCTGTGCGCCGCGTGCAGCAGCAGGGAAAGGCTGCGATCCTGGAGATCGACGTGCAGGTGCCTTTCGCGCTCGCCCGCCACCTTTACCCATAAAACTGTGGCTTACGTAATCTCAGTTTGGGTGGTGCTGTTCGCTTACGGACCCCGCCGATTGGGATCATGTGTTATATAATTGCAGTGTTGCACTCCTTACGTATTTCGTAATTACGTAATTGTCATAAATACCTTACGTTGCGGACATAAAATGTATGGAAGAAATCAGCAGCACTAAGGAATTTGTATGGGGGATTTCTTTCTCTATGCATTCCTTGTGCATTGCGTATTTACGCGTGTTGTCCAGGGAAAAACGTGATGGTGCAACACTGTATAATTTTAAATCGCTGGTGGACAGTTCGCAGCATGCAACAGCTTGTGTGTGTGTGACCTGCAACATAGCCTGCCCAACCTGACCCGTCCACTGGACATGTGGGCTCATATGTGCAGAGGTCAGGTTGGGCTGGCTCCTTCTTACAAATCGGAAAGGTAGTGAACAGGCATGAACGCACATAGCCAAAAGCAACTAACACAAAACATCCACCGTTTCACTCGAATGGCACAACAGCACCATCACGAGAGTCTTTCCCAGCACTCTCACCCAAACTGCGATAGAAATGGTGGAACACGATGCCACGACCACGAGCCAGGGCACAACTGAGATACTGTCTACTGATACGCAACCACAGCCCACGATCTACAACACATCACAGAGGTCAGGTTGGGCTGGCTATATTCCAGCAATGTGCACAAGTTATTATGCTATCGCGATAAGTGCACGATCACGATCGATGTGGGCTGCGGTGCAGGGCGCCAAGCAGGTGAGGGCGGGGCCCCATGGCGACTCAGCACTGTTCATATTCGTTAAGCCCCCCAGCATGGAGGAGCTTGAGCACCGGCTGCGTGGGCGCGGCACCGAAGCTGAGGACAAGATTCAGCGGCGCCTGGAAAACGCACGTCAGGAGCTCGCGGCCGCCGACGAGCCCGGCTTTGTCACCAGAGTCATCGTTAACAATGACCTGAACACTGCAGTCGCCGAGCTGGAGGCTGCGGTGGCTGCGCACCTCCCTGAGCTCAACATCTGCCCTGCGGACACGAGGGGGGCTGGTGCCATGGGTGAGTGTTCCTGTGCCTGCAGCACTAGCTGCCGAGTGCCATTGTTTTTTTTTGGGCTAGGTTTGGGCTATAATGGTGTGAAAGAGTCGAAATTGGCAAACGCAGACTGTGACAGTCCGGTAAAGTAAAATAGAATGCACCTCTTTCTGTGGGGATGCATGTATTGCTAAAAAAAGTGAGTGGCAGTGCGCAGCTGCCATATCAGCCTCCATTGCCCCCCCCCCCCTCCTTCCCCTCCCCAGTGAATTCCCCAGTGAAAAAATATAAGGCTACAGATGCAGAGTGCTCTGCAGGCTGCTACAGAGCACCCACACTGTGCCACCTCCGCTGCGCTTGCACATCACTCCTCATGCAGAGTTTGTCTAAGTTTGTGAACTCTAAGTTTGTGAAGTCCAAGGTAGTGTAAGTCCAGATCCTAGGGGCTGGTGCTAGATCTGGTATAGTGGTTGCAGAGTAGCCACCCCCCAGGGCCTGTTGCGAGGCATCACTGTGAACCTCGCCGCGCATCACAGCGTGAACAGAGTGGCTACTGGTGCGTTGTCTCGTTTGCGCGCATTGACAAACACAACAGCAGGCGCAAGATATCTCCGCACACCTGTCGTTCCCTCTCCTCTGAATCACTCTGACAGCAGCTTTGCAGCTACAGGGGTACCAGGGGGCGCAGCAGGCGATCCTGGGGGTGACGAGTGTGCGTGTCAAGCCGCCAGCACCCCCAGCAGCAAACCAACAGCAGCACCAGGCAGTGCTCCAGAACCTTCCGTTCCAGAAACTGTTTCGGTCGATGCTGTGAAGCAGTACCTGCGGGACACTGTAGTTGTCCCGGTGGAGGAGGCGATGTTGGCTCTGGTGAAGGAGCGGCCTGCTGACCCTCTGCAGTTTGTCATCGATCATCTTGTTCGCGCCAAGGCGCAGCTGACGACATCATGACCAAGGCGCAGCTGGCGATATTATGACCTGGGTGGGTGGCCAAGACGAGGGGGGGACTGGGGGCCTCTCCCCGACTGGTAACTGCCTCTCCCCACCACACACCCCGCGCCCCCCCCCCCCCCGGTCCCCCTGTGGGGGGGACCGGGGGGGCGGCGGGGCAGCTTGTAGGAGGAGCTGTGTCAGATGGCGCAGGCAGGATGCTGGATGCTACGATTCAAAGGCAGCCGATGCGCTGCTTGCAGTCCCTCGACAGCAATACATACCATGAGTCAAGTTACACCCGTGGTTTCTCCGGGGTGGGCGGAGCCCTCACTGTCCAGGTCGATGTGGTGTCGTTGGATCAGGGGTGGATCACGAATTTTCCGATCTGAGAGATTTGCAGGAGAGGAGGGCTGAGCCTGAGCAGCGGGCGTCGAGGTAGGTCAGCTGCGTGACTTGAAGTGCTGCTGCTGCTGTTTTTTATGTTGTCATGTGGCTCTCTGTGTGAGCAAGCAGAAGAGGTGACCTCATGAGTCACACATATATGTTGTGGGGGTGTTAGGAATCATGTGTTGGTGTTACCTGTGTTGCCTTGAGATCCGGGACCTCCGCCATGCCATGCATGTTGATCACTGAGATCATCATCGATCATGGCACACATGAAACAGTCACAGATCACCAGTGTCGCTTAGTTAGATAGAACAATCCAGAATATATCAGACTATTTTTTCACGTGTGTGACCTGACAAATGAAGCGACACTGGTGATCACTGATCACAGGACTCCTCGTGCTGCGGTGGTTGACAGCGCATGAACACCTAGAGCGCATGAAAGAGTGCATCTTTCACTTGCTCTTGCCCCTTTCACCTTCATTGTGTTGCTGAGGCCCAAGCTCCCGATTGTGCCATGCTGTGGCTCCCAACTTGGTGCTGCTTTTGCCCGTCGATACAACTATGGTTTTCCCCTCCGTTTACCAATGTTTCTGGCCATCTGTACAGCATCTCTTTCTAAAATTACACTTTGCGATACGATGGCGGCGGAGTCAGCGGTGTGACCATGTGCATGACTCTCCTGACAAACAGTCTGTAGATTGACATAGGCGCATCCCTGAGCCCTGCGTAACCCCTGCGCTTACAGAAGTGTCAAAACGTTCCCTTGTTTCCACGGTATACCCAATACACCAGTACAGTATTGGGCATCACAAATGTGCACGACATGGTGGCGAGAGTGACATCCCTTCGGCATCTTGACCGTGCGTGCAATGCAAGGGGGGCTCGGGGGGCGAGATCTTGGGGCTTTCATTTTCCCTGCTTCGCTGACCTGCTGCCCATGGGCTCAGAACTTGTGTCAAATTGTCCTCTTTGGAGCTGTACTTCGGCGGTGGCACGACTATCGTGCGGGTTCTTTTGCCCCCAAGGGCCTCTTCCGTCTAAGTTTTTTTGCACCCCTTCGGGGTTGCTGAGGCCGAAACCCTCCTTGGGGTATGGCGTGGTTCCCGAATAGCTTTTTTCTTTTCGCGAAGTTTCGGCCGTAATCCTGCCCAAAACTTTGTCACTGCACCACATCACGGATGAGGCAGAAAGAGGATGGCGGCAATGTACAGACTGGGCACCGGCAGCGGCCACACAGGCTGCGTGCACAGGCAATAAAGAGCGGACACTGGGTCCCCAGTGACTGGGATGGTGAAGGGCCAAAACTAATAGGATGACATGAGAGGAACGCAGCGCAATTGCGCAACGCATATACAACACAGGGATGAATCGCTTGGGTTACAAGATATACATGAAGGCACCTTGGTAGTGAGCTCCCTGAAGTCTTTTCACTTGGCTCCTTATATGCTGGCGGCACCCCTGGGCAGTATACAACACAATGCAAACATACTGAAGCCTAGTGGCTACTGGTGACTTGTGTAACCTTTACACACACTTGTGTAACCGGCTAGTATGTTTTGAGGGGCGTATCACCTCAGACACAGGGGGACTCCCCTCCCCCCCCCCCCCATCCCCCACACAAGCGTAACCTCCACTTCCCATTTTTCGAACCCATAGCCGACATTGTCCTTTTACATCGAACCCACAGCTTGCACCTGGAATGCTACGCCCTCAGATCATCCCCGACAGTATGCAGCCCACAACCCAGCATCCCAGGGTTACGTGTGATGATGTAAGCCTGGGCTGCTGGGTTGCAGGGCTGTATCCTGGTACCACCCTCCCCATCTTTCATATCTCTCTCCCTCTGGCGCTGTACTTCACCCCCCTGGGCTGTATATATGGATAGCCCAAGCTCTGGCGGCACTCTCTCGAAGGGGCTTGGACCTTGGTGACGTTTAAGTGTGGCTGGTGGCCAGCACCTCTGCAGTGTTACTTTGGTGGACCAACACCTCGTGCCTCTTTAATTTGTTTGGCACTTCGAATGCTTTGCACGCCCATCCGCAGGCACCAGTCAAGAAGCACTGTCACGTTCACAATTGCAACATGCCTACCCGCTGAGTTGCAGACTTGGGCAGCCACAGATGTTCGTTGCCTGCTGTACACAGGTTGGGCATCCAGATGCTGCAAGCCCGCCTGGGATTTTCATAGTGGATGTGCACTTGATCACATGGCTGTATATCAAGTGATAAATGATAAATTGTTCGTGGACTACGGCGGGGAGGGCGTCAGTATACTGGCACTAGCTTGTATACAGGGTTGTCCAGATACGCTGCGCATGCATATGCTAGGTAGCAGCTACACATGTTTCACTCTTCAACATTTCATTCGTTTCGGTGTGCGCATCAGGAGGCAGATATGCTCTGCTTGTTGCGTCTTTGGGCCCAGGAATATTAAAGGAAACTGCTGCATGCAGAGCTAGACATCACTGTTGTGCAGCACAGACACAACCTCAGCAGTCAGGTTGAGCTCTGCCTCCAGTGGGAAAAAATCCATGCGCCAGCGTCCCCAGCGGGCCCTGGGGGTGTGCGCCAGCCCACGGATTTCGGACACGAAATGCCTTGGCCACATATTCAACTGGGTCAGATTCGACACGTCAGCTGTGTGGTTCTTCGGGCCAAGTCCGCAATGCAACCAATCTGCCAGTGACAGATTCATACAGGAAGCTCTGTCGTTAACTGGCGTGCACTGTTTCTCTTGTTCGGTGCACAGTGACGAGGTCAATCATTCTGAGGGTGTCCTGAATCAGGAACTTCTTGAACAAACCGCACAACCATGCTTACACGAGGCACCGTACAGTCTCGAGCATCCTCAGTAGCTCCATCGCGTCGCTGCATCTGTGCGCGCGCTGACCCACCGAAAGCACGTGTGACCAAGGAGTACCGAGAGGGTGATGATTCTGTCACAGAGATGGGAGCAGCAGAATTGACAGACGAGGCAAAAGCTGCGGTTCGTTTCTGTTGTTTGTTAGCGTGCCACGGATCATGCCTGACCCCAGCGAGATAGTGTGGTTTGCTAGTTGCCAACTGGGGTGGGGCTACACAGATTTAGAAGCCAGGGACAATGTAGCCAACGCCGTGATCTTCAAGGGGACAGTAGTATGCAGGTACAAGCAGACAAAGAGCAGAGAGGCATGGCAGAAGAAAGAACTGACCCAATGTCAGATGAATTCAAAGCAAGACTCCGGCAGGAGTATGTGGGCCTGGGCGGTTCCCCCAACACACCAATCAACAACTATTTCCTTTACATTATTGTTGGCATAACAGGTCTGGTACTGGCGTGTGCAGCCTTGGGCTACATATAGGTTGCTCGTCACAGATGCTCTTGTGTCTTAGCACGCTTCGTGCTTTGGTACTGCGCCACTGTCGATGTTAGTTTCATCTCTAGAGGCTTTTCTGTACCGAGGTGTTTGTTGGAATTGTATGGAGGCAGCTATTCACTGTAAGCGAGAAAGAAGAACACACTGCAGTGAATGTGTAGGACATTGAGTGGTTTTATGTTCCCAAAATCGGTTCACAGCTGCTGGAATTCTCCATCGTTGGCAGAGGCGCCAACACCACACTTGCACCACTGTTTCTTTCTCTTACACGCGATCCTGATGTTTCCTGTCTGTTTGAAGAGTGAAAACGAAAACTGCATCAAGCCTACCAAAGGGCACGCTTATTCTTGATTCACTCCAGGCATTGTTCCTCAGTTCGGGCAACCTCCCCACATTGAACAGTCTGACTGATTTCCCTGCCATGTTGGTGTCACTAATTTGGCCCACCCTCTAAACAAAGCTGCTGCCCCAGACATGCGAGGGTTTCGCAGGACATCACAGACACATGTCCCAACATCAACTGCAGAACATACTATCAATCGGAACAACCTTCAACAGGGCCACAAACTACTTGAATGTTGAATGTCAAGACCTGCTTCTTGACTTCACACACAATGCTGCACAACACATACCTGCGATGCAGCATCAACACAACCTCCCCATACCAGCCACAGAGCCCAGCCTCTCTGCCCCGCAGGTTGTCGACTCATAGGTTGTTGTTCTGCTTCGCCCTCTCTTATCACCATGCCTTCAACTCTACTGTGTCATACCTCAGCATGCTTGCTGCGATTGTCAACCCGAAACCCCGTCAGCGTTCGCCTCATTTGAAGCCGACGCACGTCACAGCATGCAAGCACAAGCCACGCTGCAGTCGCAATACATAGCTTTCTTCTGATGTCGCGACATTAAACCTGCAGCTGCACACCCGAGCCCATTGACGGGACACGGTTCAAATCACTGACCTATCACTGACCTGCCAGACCTGAGAAGCTTACGACCAACCACTGAGGCGCCACGCACGGCTCCCGAGTGTTCCAGTCATCTCCTTGGCGTCTCCCTGTCCTTTGGAGGTGAGCTCATCTTGTAGAACAGCACATATGCGCTGGAGGATGGCCCACAGGGGGGCTGCTTTGCGGGGCCGGATACATGCGCGTCATTGAACGAGTACCAGAGATTGTTTGACGCACAGCGGGTGGTCGCGGTGTAGTGGCCGCCCCCCATTCCGCCGCTGTGCTCACTGACCGCTATCAAAGAGTAGTGAGGTGTGGCTCCTATCACTGAGCGCGCAGCTGCAAGGCCCAGCGGGCTACACAGCGGAGACATGTCCAGCCTCGGTGGAACGTTCACAGCAGTAGAGTTTTTACGCATTCCTGTGAATGGAGAGCCCCCAAAACCGTCCGAAATGACACCCTGGCTGAATCGGTTTAGGTGAAGCACGAGAGTTCGCGGGGGGGTGAACATCTGTAGCCACTTTCTTCGGCTTGTCACGTGGCCGCAGCCTTCGCACTTGTACTCCACATCTAGCACCTCTGGCTCGATAAACTTACGCAGGCAGATGTCCAGAGGAACGCCTTCCGCTCCCCACTTTGCGTTGCACTCGCGGGCGCTGGGTAGTGGCACACTGACATCTAAACACGTGTCGAATCTGAAGGATTTGTCTCCGCAGCGTTGACACTCTACAGTGCTTTGCAGCAGCCCCCCAAAGGTGTCATCGACCCATGAGTCGCTCCACTCACGTGCGTACTCTGCCGCCGTCGCAGCTTGCTCAGCGACGCTGCCCTTTCCCACCAGCTCCCGGTACTGCGGAGTGCGGAGGTTGCGGTCGCCCTCTGTCTGGAGGCGGTCGAGCAGCGCAAGAAGGAACTCGTGGCTGTCCTGTTGAGCTCGCGCGCCCCATTTCTCGTGCACCCGTTGCATCTGCACCACACGTTACAGTCATGAGCCAGAAATCTGTACAACTGCTTTACACCAGTTGTTAAAACCCAATCCAATGTAGCAGGCAACCACGACCATGTACATCTATCCACGCACTGCTGGACGTTTTGCTTCTAGGCTTGCACTCTGACTCTGACGGCAAGGCACAGGTGTAGGCCGTGCCTCCAATGTTCCCCTGGGGAACTTCCCGAGCATATCGCGTCGTTAAGCAGGAGCAAAACAGCTCCGTTCGAATGCTACTATCACATACAACTTGCAGAGCGCGGGACACAGCAACACAGGCAGAATCAATCCAGACATGCGCACCTTGCTGAGAAATCCAGATGGAGCCACGGAGTGTGAGGGCCCCACGCTCCACAGCATCCGAACGAGAGTCTTGTACTCTGCGGTAAGGTACGACCCTTTCTTCTCTTGGATGAATCCTTTACTCACCACAAACCGAAGGAGGTCAGGAACGGCAGCTAGACACTGCAGCATGGAGTTCATGAAGCAGGTATTGCCGAGGTTGCGTAAGCCCACAACCCCGTAGCCTTCCTTCACGACGTCTTGTAGGCGTGGCAGCTTGATCATGTTGCTCTGCAGCCGAGCAAGGGCAGGCTGAGCTGGTAGCTGCGTTGTAATTGCAGACTGCGCGGAAGGATACCTCGCTAAAGGGGCAGACTGCTGTGCGTGTTGCACGCTGTGGGAGGGGTTGGTGCGGGTTAGGGGCATTGAGTTTTGCATCTGCTGGGAGTAAGAGTGCTGTTGCTGCTGCTGCTGCATGAATGCACTACTGGAGGACTCTGATAGAGTGTCCATGATGACGCTGCCACTGCCGCAAGCGTCTGAGATCACTCTTCGGTGGTCATGTCGAGGAGTGTCGTGCGGGAACATGGCACCGCGGTGTGTACTCATAGCGGCAGGCGTGGTACTCATGGAAGACCCGACTGACATGGTGGACATCACAGAGGAGCTGGTGGTGGCATCTGCTGGTGGTGGGGGCGTCCTGGAGTGCTCTGGGTGAGACAGACTGGCTGACGTATGGGACGAGTGGTTCACGAATCGGGTTGTCGCTGCATGGGCAGGCTGCCTTATCTGCGAGGTGCTCCTGTGTACCGGCCTTGATGTGCTGCTGCTGCGTGATTGGCCTGCTGGGCTTCGGCCGGACAGGACACGAGTGCTGGCGCTGCGATTCTCACGTGCGAGGTACTGAGATTTGGTACCGTGGGTGGCTGGTATTTGGGCGACATGGGATGCTGTTGCTGTGAGGCTACTGTGAGTAGGCGCTCGGGGGTCTGCCGAGGGGTGACGTGGTGTTCTAGAAGAGGAGCCTGGCAGAGACGATCGGTGTTCTGTTAATGGTGCCGGCGGGGTAGGACGTAGCTGTCGGCTTTCATCAGGCGTTATATGGCGGCTGGATGAGGACCTATTATTTCCAGCCACTGTGCGGGAGAACTGGGTTGGCAGAGAGGCAACCCCGCTGTCACCAGCCTGGATGGATGATGCCTGTGCGCGGGCATGCTCAATCGCCTGCTGCTGAACGATACATGTTCCACGGCCTACGTGAGACTGTGACGAGTTCACGGGGCTGTGGCCACGTAGCCTCCTGCCTGAAGACTGAATGCAGGATCTGTCTGCAGGCTGTCGAATTGCAGTTTCTGTGTGCCCAGACGAGTGTCTGGGTTTACCCGCGGCATACAAGCTGGAATGATAGCATCCTCCTGTACTAGTTGGATGGTATACAGAATCGGCCATAGACCTGCGCACAGTAGTGAAGGTGAGCAGCAACACAGTGCAACAATCGTTGCAGTGGGATGGGCACGTACCTGTACATTGTGACTGCAGCCCTTGGAGGTGGTTGTTGCCATCTTCCAGATTCATCGCTACTCGGAGCGTTGTGGCCCGCCTGTGAACGCTTGTAAGACTCCACACGGACAGACTCCTGAACATTGCTGCAGACAGCAACATTCTCTCTCAAACAATCCGTGAACGCTACTAAGGATGCACACATTCGATCTTTCACAATAGCTAATGAATCAAGATGACATCTGAACACGCGCACTGAACAATGGTGCAGTTGGCCTCGTTGTGCAGGGCGCCCAAACTTCTTCGCGGTCTGCGAGTTCCTCAGCTACATGAATATTTGGACGACATATGGATGAAGTTTGGTGTCCGAGCCAACGGATAGAGCGGCGTACCCCTGTCTCTCCATGCTTCTTATGCCTCACCCCCAACACGACCACTGTGTGCGGATGCCATCGAATCCACCAACCATCATGCCCCACACACTAGGCTGCATCAATAGTTAATGACAAGTGGCATTGGGAGCCGCAGTAGGCTAGAAGCGCCCAACTACCCAGCACGCAACCCAGACAGCACACGTCCCTGCACTGACGTTCAAACTGCTGTGCACAAAGACAATACTGATGGAACAAGAAGTACGCGATGGGATTGTAGCGATGAAAAAAACATAATGCAACCAATCCCGCTTGCTACTGTTTTACACTTGATTATCGTCGATTTTGTGAGTGCTACTGAAATTTTCACTGACCGCGTTCAAGTCCATGGACGTCCACTCTCTCAAGACAATTGAACAAGGATCGTTTGTCTGATTACAACCAATTGCATTATAATGCCTTCTCTCTCATTTGCAGTGGTGCACGTGAGATGTCCATTGGCGAATAACTCATTGATCATCTAATATGCCGACAGACATTGTTCAGAGATAGCATGGGACTCTTTACGAACACTCTTCGACTACAGTGACTTTGAGGATGCCTCAAGTGAATAACGACAACATAGAAGATGAAGTTGCCGCTGGCGCACACACTCAAGATGCAATCAATAAGAGCTCCATACTTGCGAGCACAGGGAAGTATGAGCTGGCTACCGTTTACAAGCTTGCATTGTGTAACAAACGCCTCAAGGTGCACCAACCGTCTATTGCTGCAGTGATTGATTGCTTGTAAAGATCAGGCATGTGGAAAACCTGCGACACATGTCCTGGATGTTAGAAGTGCCAGATACTTCAAGTCTGATCCATATGATGCGCTCATCAGCCCAATCGATGCTCAATGCTTCGTGAATTTGTAGACGATGCAAGGATTGGAGGGACTCAGCAATCTTGTCGAGCTGGACCTTTCTGGAAACAGCATAGCTCAGATTTCTGGGCTACAGAATTGCCTGCACCTTCAAAAACTCGTTCTAGCAAAGAACAGGCTCACTGCTGTTGACAGCTGCCTGGCCTCTCTTACAAAGCTGGAACATTTGCTGCTGCAAGGCAACCTGATTTCAACCATTGCAAGCCTGAACCTGAGGCAGCTATGCAAGTTGAAACGTTTGAGCACTTTGTACCTCAAGAATGTGAATGGAACAGAGGTGCTTCGACCAGCTTTATGGTGGTACTTGCACGGACAGTGTCTCACAGCAAACAAGTCTATTAATCGTGCTGCAGGCATGTCAGTGCTGTCATGCAAAGGAATACAAGCGAACAGTGCTTTCATCACTACCGAAATTGAAGAATCTTGATGGAGAGCGAAACCCTCATTCAAGCACATGCTTCTCAGCACTCATGGAAAAAGCGGCTGCAGTGCATGAGGAGATGGAACGTTTTGAACCAGACTTTTCCTTCCCTGAGCCCGAACCGTGGATAGATGCTTGCATGCTGCAGCTTCCAGAGCTACCCCCAATCAGCCACTATGATGTGGTCAGTACAGTGCACCACAGAATTGCAAGCAAGGCCGACTGGTTCATGCGGGAAATCAACCAACTCTCACACATGGTGCACCAAAACACCAACAGTTGTAATGTGGCATGCATATAATTCATCATTACTGCACTGAGCTCAAGCTGGTGCATCGGACACCAGAAGGCAGCTCCTGATGGATGGAAGCTATGTACAATCATCAACACACTCCACCGTAACATCGCAACACAGTTCATTGGCGCACAGCTACTTGCCATGCCAAGAAAACTGTGAAATCTGTAGAAGGAATCAAGCAAGCAACACTACCTAGCATCTTGTGCCTCTGACTTGCAAGCCGTATACACTCTACAAGGAGGCACGGGCACAACTCTGAGCAAGATAGCACACAAGGCCTACTACTTCCCCGTTTCCAAAGAGCCCCCTGTAGACATTCTTGAGGCACTCTCTGCAAGTGGAGACACTGTCTTCAGATGGAACGCATCATCAACAGCAGTACTGTGGCCGACCACCGACTGGCGCACCACCTGACTAGCCCTGCCCCACGAAAGGACACTACGGCGGCCCACACGGCCACTTGCAGGCTCCGATGTGGGTGGTGCCTCCGCCTTACCCTCACAGTGACTATACACTAAAGGTTGCGCCGCGGGTTGTGCCGCAGCCTTCCTACCACGCACCTCACCTTGCTTGCTCGCCATTGATGGCAGCGTTCCTTGCACGCTGCCATGCGTGCGGGAGTAGTTCATCAGAGGTCGCCTTTCAGACTTCCCCAGCGGGAAGAGCTTTTCAGAATTCCCAAGAGGGCTGGGTGGAGGGCGTCCGGGAGCTGCGTCAGGCTTCGCTGCACCGGAAGTGTCACTCACAGGGACCTTGACGTGTGCCTCCCTGTCGGCATCAGCAGGAGAGTTACGAAGCAGGAACTGCTTGGGATGGTCAGTCTTGGCACCTCCGGGCGACTGTAGCCATGCTCTAGCACTGTTCATGGTAGTAGGAGAGAGGGAGGTGCGGTGCGGGCTGGCAAGTGGGTGTGGGGATGGGGACCTCACACCGCGTCTCTCCTTCCTGTCCTTGACGCAGGCAGCCTGCCGTGGCGACAGCTTATAGTGCCTGGTGGTGACATGTGTGATTTTGCCGCCTGGAGAGGGCGGACCTGCGAAAGTCTGGGACACAGAAACTGTCACAGTGCTGTTGTCATGGGGCATGTCTGCGCTCGCATGACGGGATGAGATGCGCCCTGAGTCGGTCTGCTGTGCCTCGAACAACGCACAGTTGTGCGGCGTATGAGGCCGTGCATGGTGCCCCTTGTACCCAGCAGTCTCTTTGCTGTAGTCTGGGGTGCTTGGAGATCCATATGCACGATTAGAAGGTGTGGGGAGTGATAGTGCGGAGGGGGACATTGGGGATTGTGGTACTACGGCAATGGCAGGCTGCATGCGGGAGCATGGTGTTGCCGGGCTGCCAAAAGTACTGTGTCGAGCAGCATTGCCTGTTGTTGATGAATGGGGCACTGCCAATGCAAGGTCTTCGGACGGAGAAAGCCCTGACTTGGAGGGAGAGATCCGGAGCATTGGAGGGCGTTTTGAGGTGGTCTTCTGAAAGCTGGGAGAGTTTTCGTTGGCACCATTCGCCTGATCTGACAGGGGTAGAGAGCGTGGAGTAATTGGAGACACAGTGCTGTTCAGATTCAGCGATGCTAGCGGCTTCACGAGCGGTGCATCTGAGCTCTGTCTCTCTCGAGGTGGCTCCGTAAGCTCTGGTATCTCCCCAGGCGTGAACGAAGGGATCGTGGAAGCTGAGTCATTGTACCTGTGGTGACCTGCAACACAACCAGGCGCACATGAATTCACCTCCCGCGGAATCAAGAAGGCGGGAATATGAAAAACATAAAGGAGAAAATGCTGCGCAAACACTTCCGGCTCTACGGCAATGTTGCGGCCTAGCAGTGCGATTGTTAAAACAACAACATGCGCACCTTGACGACGTTGGAAGTCCACTTCTTTATCAACAAATACCGAATCTGTAGGTCCATGCTGAGCTGAGAAATACTTCACTGCGTCTACAAAGCTCGCACGCACGTCTGCTTGTGGGCGATCTTGTACAGCGCTCGCCTTCCGGTGGATGGCCAACAATCCTCGTGTCAGGACGTCACTGCAGCCCTGAATGGTCCGACATGCTGCATAAACATCTGCCACATATGCCTGCTCTAGTGGCGACTGCTTCTGCTTCTCGTGCCCACGCTGGCTCATGCCCACAACGCCTGTGTCCAGCGTTATTTCACACAACTACGATACAAGGGGGTTGAGATGCCATGCCTTGAGCGTCCAGTCGCTAACACAGCATTTTCTGCTACAACTAGCGCCACAAATAAGCCATACTGCGTGACAACCAGGTCTGAATGTTGGTTCTTCGATTTCGACTTCTTTCCGTTCTGGCCCTCCTTCCTTTTAATTCTGGCCATGCATGCCAAAATCTAGTGCACCTGTCCATGTCCCAATGAACGTGTGATACGAACTATTTTCACTCTTCATTGCTTCATTGGAGCAAAGTGTGGATGGGTGAAGTCCCATTGGCCACTGGATTCCGCACAGTTCCAGACCGTGACAGTATGAAATCGAGCAAGTGCATACTGCTGGGCAAGACTGATGTTGTGCCATTCGAGGGAAATATTGGCTCTTTTGTGTTGGCTGCTGTTGGCTATTTGGGTCAATGTCTATTCCTATTTTTCCGCCCAGCGGTGAGCCGTGTGTTCAGTAAGCTCTTGTTTTATTGTGTGCAGGAACCCGGAGTTGTGGCTCTGGATGCGGCGGGGATCTGATGCTCACTGTTTTGGTTGTTCCTGTTGGGTTGGTTCCACGTGCCTCCGAGCGTGGTGACTCGCCACTGGTGAGGCTCAATTGCTTTGGATTCTATTATAGTAAATGCTCGTAGAGCTGTACACTCCTGGCATCCCTTCGCTGTGACAGTATCAGTGCAAGTTTCACTTGCCAGCTACCGTCCAATCCACCTGTATCCAGTCCTGTACTATACAGAAATCAATATTTCGAGCCACGCCCCTGTCGATGACAACACACAACCATATTTCGTCCTCCAAATCTGCAGTGGTTAACATTCAACTCCCGCTATCTCGGCCTGTGTTTACATCTATATCGACAAGGGCGCGGCTTACAAGCATTTCGGCCTGTGTTTGTGTTATGCATGGTCCCCAGTGATGCATTGAAGCTGTCACTCGCTTGTCCTACTGATGGGAAGTATTTGCGCAACATGTTGTCTTGTGTCTACGGACTTGGTTACTGTTACTTTAGACAGAGACCACAACAAATCCCCTCCCCCCTCGGCCGCCACAACACTAGCTTGCAGGGTACTCCGCCATTGGTTGAACCTGACCGTCTTCTTTACAAATCATTTGAAATCAAAATCAAAATCAACCACCCAACCTCGGCCGCCTTTGTACATTCGTGCAGCACCATGCAGACCCACCAGCCAACCAATCTCTCACCGCAGCCTTATCTCTGCCATCAGCCTCAACTTGGACCGGTTCGCTTGGGCCACCACACGTGTGCATGTGCTACCAGTGGCATGGGCTTGAGCATTGCAAGCTCATGTGCCCACTGCATGTGGGCAGCCGCCCAAGATGCATCTGCAAGTGTTCATACTTTTGTGAACCAGAAGTGCACAATCCTTGGTGCAGCACTGCCACATCTCATGAATCACAACCTCTCATCTGTGACCCGTACTGAAGAGCACAGCATCAATGCCACTTGCCCACACATAGCACACATGCTTCTGTTCTGCTGTCCCATAATCTCGCAACACATACTGGATGCACTCTTCGTGCTTATGTACTGCGCCACTATCGAAGCAGGGAATGCCTGGCACTCCTACGCCACCAACTTCTTGACCTGTTCCAAAGTTAAGAACATCACGACATTCCACGACCCTAAGCGGCCGAAGTTAGGCATGAAACCCTTGTAGAACGCCGTGATGCCGTCATTTTTGGCAGTCTTGATGAAGCAGTCGATAATATTCGAGTACTCTCCGGGCTTGGCACCCATCATGCGGGACTTGACCACATCAACAGGGCTACCAACGCACACTGCTGCAAACCCTGCCCCAAGACCAGCACTAATATGTGTTACAACATTGTCTGGCATTCCTGCAGCGATCATGCTCTGCTTGAACTGGTCGTAGGTTGCCAGCTCTGTGGCATTGATCAGGGCATTGCGAGCAACATTTGGTGCCAGCCCAGTCCATAAAGCTGCTACACCCTCTTGCCTGCAGAAAGATCTTGCGATCAACTCTCAACGTACGGTTGTGTTTGTGGACAGGATAGGTATTACACAGGCACAATGCAACGAGGCAAGGAACAAAGCACAAGTGACACTGGAACAATGTTGATGTTGAGCCACCTGCTTGATTCCCAGCAGTTTGAAATGTATAGAAGCATCTTGTCACGTGCTGTCAGTGCCAGCTTGCAGTTCATGTAGCGGGACGTATTCATGTTCCCGCTACATGAACTGCAAGCTGGAAATTCGCATTCTTGGGATATGTCAGAAGTCCATGAGCACCACAGCTGAATAACACGTATATGTAACACATTATCGTGTCCGTGGCTTAAACGCCACACCTCGGTGGTGATCTTCTGTTCTGAACATGTTATATACAGCTGGACCACAGCTGCAGAGTGGCAGTACCGGAGGGCAACGTGCAGCAAGTGATGAGTGGGATGCAGAAGCGCACTTTGCAATAGTTGAGTAGGCCCCGAGGGCTGTAGGATACTTCTTAGGAGTTCCTGCAGGAAGCTTACCCTCTGTCTGCATGCGGACCTTCACCAGGTCCGTAGGTGAAGCAATGCAGATGGCCAGGGCTCCTGTGGTAAGACCAGCAGCGATCTTCGTAAGCAACGGTACATCTCCCACATGATCCTTGCCCACGTAAAACTGTTTCACAGGGTCGTACAGTCCTATCCGAAGTCCCCCAAAGAGGCATTGCCTGCACTGTGATCTTCTGTGTCGTGCTGCGGTTTGGTTGACACACGAAACTCTTGAGTTGACACTACATACGTGGTACAACTTCTGAACCAAACTGGCTGATATAAAACCCTTCACCAGCTGTTGGAGTTGGCATTGCTGGGTGGTGCTATTTCACGTGTGGGTAGGGGAGACGTGAGCACCCGAGAACACCGTAAACTTCGCTGCTTCAGCAATCATGCTAACATATGTCACGGCATGGTGCTGCACAATTGTAGAAAGTGCAACCACAGGCCGGCGGTGTGCCGCTTACAGAATCTGGGAATCGCATACCGGCGCGCTGAGTACGGGCACTGATGTCTGATCTGCAGCTCACATGCGACTGTATTCCAAAACTATCCTGATCAGACAACAACACGCAGGCTATTGACGCCTCAGCGACCTTCATATTCACCAACATTGTGCACGTGATACCCCACATACGGAAGTCAGTGGCACTGCTGAAGGGTCGTCCCCAGTCTAACAGAGCACCTGCTACACAAGCACTCAGATCATGCACTGTACACGCGTAGCGTATGTTCGCTGAGCGCGTAATGGAGGCCGTAAACGCCGGATGATCGCACCTATGCAGCCCAGGTGTCAAGCCAGCCCATAGCGCAGCAGCCCCCTCTTCCTTCATTATGGTTCCCATTGTACCAACCATGCCTTTATATTTCGGAACTTCGCCAGGCTTTGGGGACGCCTGGAGCTGTAGCCGGACTTTGGCGGTGTCGATTGGGAGCGTGCAGAACTCCGCCCAGCAAGCCGCCACTGCCGAACAGCCAAATGTCTTGTACAGAGGCATTGGTGTACTACTTCCTCCACCCGTCATGATGCCTACTGTCCGCTAGTACACTCAACGCCAACTGTTCAGCAGATGTCCCTACAGGTATCCTTTAAGACACACCAGTTCGAGAGCTCCTTCTTTATATCCCAAGCAATTATGTTACTGTGACTGAAACGCGTGTCAGTAACGATTATACAGCCTCATTAGACTTTCGTAATGCCGTCCAACATTGTATACGCTTTTATGGGATGTTCTGGCCACATACTTGTTTTTGGAATATTCGGTAGAGTGTAGTCCAGATGTACGGAGTAGATGCACAAACTTTGTCATGCAAACGTCCAGATTCGCAGGCGTTGTCAGTGGGTTTGCAGACGCAAGTGCGTGTAAAAGTGCTGTTTAGCTTCTTCGAGGCATCGTGAGTGGTATGCAACGCTTCTCTTCAGGCTTGCGTCAAACAGACAACCGCGCTGACTCTTGCTCGCCTGTGAAGTGCGCTGAACGTGTTGTGTTCTCCTTGCTGCAGCGATCGGGCGCCAGATAGGTAGATCGTACATGCTTGGTACCAGAAGCCTTCGCCATTCCCAGTTGCGAAGGTGCCCTGGTCCAGAGTGAAAATTTTCAACATGGCACTGAGCTGGTATCCAACGGGGGCGTTGTGTAGAACGCTGCTGTTGTTGGTCAGCCTCACTGCCAAGTGCTGCGGAGCTGCAGATGAGGATGTCTTGCTACGCTCTGATGCGCAGTGGGAGACTCTGGAATCCATCCATCGGCGTTCCGTCGATGATAGAATCAGCGAGGTAACTAGTAGAGGCCAATTCGACACCACCGTCAACTTGGGGTACGGGGGTATCTTCAACTGGGTGGATGTGTGGGGCCCGACGTATGTCTGCCCAACTATGGAGCATTTTGGTACCGTCGGTGACGGAGGGAAGTGGGTTTGTGGTGTTGACACGATGCTTCAGAGGTGTGACAACTGTCGTCCTCTTGCCTCCCCCAGAGCCATGCAGCCTTGTCCTCAATCGTCTGTAACCAGCACCTGTAGTACACGATTGACCCAGGCTATGTGAATGTAGGGAAGGCTGCATCATCTATTCTTTTGGGTCGTTTGCGGACTTCTCCTTCGAACAGGCAATGCTTGAAAGAACAAAGTGTGACATTCATGTCTTCGATCCGACAGTGAAACCAAGCGAGATGCGTTCGCGAGAAGAACTGCTAAACGGCAGTGGCCGTAAACGCGTCACTTGGTACTCACTGGGAGTCTCAGATGTGGATGATGACTACTCCAAGTGTGGTCTCCCTTCTGCCATCAACAACTCACAGTGTGGCCGTTACATCAATCGTCATTTTCCGACTCTCTGTTCTCCAATTGAGGTCTTTGAAGAACTCGTTCCGATGAGGACCCAAGCACTCTTGGTTCTTGACTCCTGCCCATGAATTGCAAGAGCAAGGTTGCAAATGCTGCGTCAACGTCTCACTGCTGCTGACCTGCTCATGTGGCTACTTCCCCTGTGCAGGTTGCTTCCACAGTGCTACGGAGGTCTGGATTTGATGTACCCACCACATCCTCAGACAGCATCTGCCCGCAAAGCCCTGGCCAGCACTGGCAGAAGCCTCCTTGGTGGCCTAAGCCTGCCGCGCGTCTGGAGGCCTCCAGAAGAAACTCAAGTCACTGAAGCAACAGAGATCGTCACCGACACAACCGAAGAAACACTCGACACTGCAGCTGTCACCACCACCCCAGACCCGGTCCCAGTGACTCCTGCAGTGCCTCCGCCGCCGGCACGGGACATCCTGGTACAAGAAGTCATTCAGAAGCTGCAAGAACAGCAGATGCGGATCAACGCAACCAGTGGTGCGTGCGATGGTGACGATGCACGCAAGCCCCGAGGTATTGCGCCTCTACCTGAGGCTGACACATCTGCTGGAACCGTCCTGGACTTGGAAGTGGGGCCTCATGGAGACGACCTCACGAAGTGCCGGCTGGCGACCTTGCCGTCACTGATGAAGGTATGAGCCGACTTTTAGGTGTGAGCTGTCTAGTTAGCAGGCCTGCGCCCCAATATACGGAGGGCATGTACGATTATACAGACGTTAGTTGAGAAAACATATACTTTCGTATATCATGCTTTTGATGGTGATTTTGACACTCTTTTCTGGGCACTACATCTGCAAGAAAGTTTGATGTTTTATGTGCATGAAAAGATACCGTGTGGCAAATGTACAATCGTGTATTGGCAGGCCTACTAGTGAGAAAGGCTTCGCCTGGTGCCGGGTGCCGCACATGATTGCCTACCTCATGCGTGTGTCCACCAGACGCACCGCAATGGTGAGGGCTCCAGCCATGAAGCAGCGTGCCTCTGGTTGTATCCCCTCATTGCTCCTCTGTTTTAAGTGTGCGATGTGGAAGCAAGGCATGCATGGTCGTATACACACACACACACACACACACACACACACACACACACACACACACACACACACACACACACACACACACACACA
>JAUMHD010028389.1:0-30974 GCA_032359135.1 Ulvella scutata
GCCATTCGAGTGAAGTGGTGGATGTTTTGTGTTAGTTGAATTTGGCTATTTGGGTTCATGCCTATTTACTACCTTTCAGGTTTGTAAATATTATATATATATATATATATATATATATATATATATACAAGGAAAAGCTTCCGCTTTTCTTTGCACGTTGAATCTGCATGGTGTGTGTTTTTCCATGTTGTAAACGGAAGGTTGGCTGCACAGCTAAACAAAGCAATCCAACAGATGCCTGCACGCAATGAACAGATTCTACAATCCGAACAGCGTAACAAACATTCGTCTGTTCATTTGAAGCAATACATAGTTTTCGAAATTGGTTCCATCTGTGCCACGGCTTCGACCGGTGAGATGTAACTACCGTTGTACTCTGGCGATGAATTTAGTCGTCGGATATGTTGATGCGAACCCAAGCAGCTTGCGAATACTTGATGTAGTTGAGCGATGTGATCATTTTCCTTTCTGCCACACTGTTCACATGAAAGTGGCTGCTGGCTTTCGTAGAAGTGCACGTTCAAACGACAACAGCATGTCGTTGAGAACCACAGTTCGAGACATGGAAAGTACTCTAAGTTAGGACCATGTGAGACATATTCCAGGCGCTCGCGGGGAATGGTGCGTTGTGCTGGGAGCCTTTCTCTGGATAAAGTGCTAATCTGGCGATCCAAAAGTATCAAGTACACGCAGCAGTTGACTTGTAATAACCCACGAACGGCATGAAATACTTCAAACTATAAATAGTGATGTTCCAGCAACAGTTGAAGCTCGGTAGGGGAAGGTTTCGTGGTGTCAGCATCGTGCCATACACCAAGCTGAAAACACGACAGGCGTCAAAACGAACAGCCTGAAACGCACAGAACCAAGCCGAATCACTTCACTATGATGATATGGGCTTAAGTTTGTAATTATCGCGCGTGCAGTTGCGGGGAACGGCAGAAACGTCAAAATAGCAGGAATAATCAGATATAGTAGTAGATAGTTGGACAAAGTTTGCGTCCTGTTCTGCAGCTTAACCAAACAAAACAACGCAGGAGCTAAAAATCCAGGTTTCATACGCAAATATAGTGTCATGGAGTTGATTTAGCTACGTTACAGGTCCAACTGCGCTGTCTGGCAATCGTAGCGCCGGCCATTGTTGGGCAACTTAACGCAACGATAGCCACCCACTTCCTAGCCCCACACACCGAAACTCAGGCCCAAAAGCATGAATATGTTGTCTGTTGCTTTACTGTTTAATTAGCCTGTGTGTGGTGGCGTGGATTCGCAGAAACGCCAGAAGAGCAGGAATAATCATATATAGTAGTAGATGTAGATTATACCAATCGGTATATGAGCTATCACCTGTGATAGAATTCTTCGCAACGCCGCACTGCAGGAATGGCAAGGGCGCACCTGGCCTGTTGGTCGCCAACTGAGAGGCCTTGTCCAAGGCCCTGTTGATGTGCTGCCCAGCCTCCTCCTTCAGTGCCCACCACAAGCAGGCATGCATCAATGCAATGAAGCACGGTTCCTTGCAATTTCTTTCCTTGAGTGGGCTGTGTGAGGACAGTCTGTCTATCATTGACCTGCAGGGGACAGCGCAGCGTTCTGAGTAGCTGTTTGCTGATCGTTTGTGTCTCTTCAGGTGTTACAGATGCATATATAGTGTCAAGGATGTCTGCACATGTGAACAGATTTGGGTATGAGCACAGGGTGTGCCGTGCAACTGCATTTACTTGGTTGATCGAGGTCGACAGGGTGCTGAACAGCAGCCTACTGAGAGAAGGAAAGCAGACAAGGTAAAATACAGCGTTTTTGAGGCACCTTTAGTATTATTTCCATTCTGAACGTACTAAGTTGAGCGCTCAAGCTTCCGCTGAGAAGATCAATTCACAGCTCTACGGATGGCATGGTACATGCATGTAGACAGTGGCACCGCCATGGGCATTGAAGCACATGTGACAGGAGAACCCCACGAATAACGGACTCCACACCCGAATACGAGTCTCTGAGCGGCTGCTCAACAGACAACAACACTAGCTCGCGGAGCGAACAGTTACTATTCCCGGTCGTTTGCGGAAACTGACAAGTAGGTATGTGAATCTAGTGCTACTAGGTGTTAACACCATGCATCATAAGAGACTCTGGTGTTTGGAACATGGCATTTGGCAGATATGCCTTCGCTTGTGCAGATAGGTGTTCGCGTGTGCTGACGATGATACAAGCCGTGGACGATCTACGACAGCATTTGACAGCCACATCAGTGCAGAAAAATGCCTCTGGTTCATGTGGCAATGCTTGCACTGGTTACATGCAAATATTCATCCATGGAATAGATGCCTTCCAAGCACGGCCAGTTCTCAGATGTCGTCCAAGCACGCGCTAGACCTGAGCTGTCTAAAAACCATGGCAAACAATAATAAAACCTTATCTTCTGCTTCCCTGTCACCGAACAAAAATGCACAGCGGGATGGAAGCGCACTGTCCAACTGGCACACCAGCACGACTTTGCACAAGAGCGACGTCGTCCCTCCACCGCTGCAGATGAGAGTCATGGTAGCCAACCATGACTCCATGGGAAACCATGGACATGGCAGGAACCATGTTCCGTTGAACCATGACTGCGTGAGAGATCTGGTGGATGTTACAGTGTGTTTGGACACGTGCGCTCTTGCGCACTGAGTCGGCAAAAAGCCACAAGCGCAAAGCAAAGCAACACGAAAACAGATCGTCTGGTGAACCTTATTATAGTGCAACGGTTAAAGCTACAAGCGCAAGTACTTGGTGCTGCATATGCATTCCATTGGAATATTCTATTGATCCTGATCGCGGCAGCGTGCGATAGTTTCTTGCTGCTTCTCTAGAGGCTGAAGACAGCTACATCCAGCACCAAGCTGTTAAAACTATCACGATATTGATGATTGAGTTGTCTGCCCTCAGCACTGCTACGCAGAGCGTCTGTAATCACTCTCGCAGCTGTGTCGCGTGCATGCATATGATAACGCGTCATGACGCAGGAGACGGCTGTGACGCCGTAGTCATGGGCTCCCATCTGCCACATGCAATGTACCAAATTCCATCCAACCTGGCTTGAAGGGTCGCTTCATCACTCTGATGCCTTTCTTGCTGGCGAGCAGGCAGAGATCAGCTGGCAATCATGTCGAACGTTGATCGCATGTGATGACCTGTTGCCACGTCAGTCAACCACCGCAACCAACCTGCCACAAGCTTGTGAGTCCCATGAGATGAGTCTGAAACGTTTTTGTTCGCGCAAACACTGCTTGAAGCAAACACCAACAATAAAGCCACGTATGAGTATACCATTGATGTCTGTTCCTTTGTTCTTCATGTGGTCAGCCTGCCTGGGGAGGGGGCGCTATGTATGAGTGGATGTCTGCTGGTTCAGGTTTACCATCACCAGAGAGTCATTGGTTCACCCAGCTGACTTGTTTCCACGTTTCATAGGACGTTTGGTTACCCAATGATGTTTCTTGCCCCTCAGGCAGCACTCAAGGCCTAGTCAGCACTCATGCGGCGCCTCTGGATTGCGGCCCCATTGCCGCCATCCCCATCCTGCGGCCACCAGGATGGCCACAGAAGCAGGAAACTGAACATTCCTGGATTCAGCCACTCTGTCCATGCACATTATAATCTTCCTATTTTCCACTGTGCAGTCACCTGGCTAGTTGGGGCTCAGATGGGCCTGGGGGGGTTAGTATGGCGCCGCCGCAACAGGTCTCCCTCCTCCCCTCCCCCTCTGCAATGCTCCAGAATGGGCAAAGAGATGTATACGGTGCCTCCTGGAAGTGATATGTTTGGCTGAATTGTCCTGCGCATGTGATTACTAGCAATTAGATGCTTGAACTGCAGTGCCCTTCCAGTGGCATGCCTTGACCACCAGTGGCATGCCTTGACCACCAGTGGCCATGTACGGAAACACAGCCGTAGCTCAGACTAAAACCGTCGAACACGACAGAAAATTGTCGAGCGCAGTAACTTGCTGTCGGTAGCGGCCACATACGGAGTGAAACTGGCCCACATTACGCCAGAAGCTAGTTGGCATGCATGCACCTGCAAGTTTATCCATGATACCACATGATCACGGAGGTCCGACACGGTGCTCCATCACATTGGCAGGGAAAGCACATATCAGAGCATGTAAGGCATGTTGTGAATTAGAAAGCTAAACCTTTTCCCCCGGAGGGGCCGCGCTTTGTGTCTGACGACCGCCCAATTGAGCGGCAATCCCACACGAGTACGACCCCCAACTTGGCTTTACACGACCAGCAATCTTTGCATTGCTACCGCTAAGCGCTTCGTTTATACCATATTTACTGTTAGCATTGCATGTGTGGTGATCATGCTTCTCTGTTCCCGTGCTGCAGCTGGGACAGCGCCGTGCCTGTCGATCTGCACGAGGCCAGCGCTGTGTTCGGCACAGTATATGCATCAACGGCGCGGTAACACATGCGTACTAATTCACTGTGTGAAAGTGTGTTCCCACGGCAAAGTGCACAGTGCAGCGGACCAGAGTGTGTCGGCCTCCGGATGCTTCGAGATGTATGCAGTGCGCGGCGTACAGCTGACGAGCCACCCCATCCGTGTGGTACTTTCGCACACGCTATTTTGAAGGACTTGCACCTAGATTAGTTAGTTTCAGGAATCGTCTTGGCGCATGCAGGGACAGTCTGCTACACATATGCAGGAAGTCTTGGATACGTTAAAACAAGTTTACATGTCAAGCTTACCTTCACTTCACAAGCTACGCCCCTTCCGTTGAGCATGAGCCCAGAAAAGAAGAAAACGACAGTTCATTCGAGCGCTGAGCTGAAGGATGCAGTCACCGTTGTGTTGTTGTTCATGCCGGTTGTCCTAGCAAGGACAATTTCGGAATGGCTGCCAACGAAACGGGTGGAGGAAGCACAGTGCGCTTCTGATACCTCTGCACACGCTCACTGTGGTGGGGAAATCTCTCGACTCCTGTCAAGATTTCGTGTGCACTGTCTGACTGGGCATGCCATTGCGGCGCACAGGCTAACAACACCATGGGCCGATGTGTGTATGTGTAGATACACGGACCACACACCCGTATATCGTGTACATGTATACGACCGTGAGCCATTCTTATGATTCCATGGATACTGTTCCCAAATCATCCCAGGAAGCTGTGTGTGAATGCTGCCGGTTGCGGCTGATGATGTGCCCATGCCTCTCACTCAGCATTCCATTTCGGGCCACTGCCTCACTGCCGCAACTCTACGCAGCTGTGCATAGATAGATCCTGCTGACTCACATGCACGTACATGAACTGCCGTCACATGCACGCTACTGAAGCTATTCCTCGCGCCATACACCGGTGCGCTTGAGCAGTACCGATACCTCTTGCGATCCGCGACTACAACCTTACTATGCCTGCCTAGCACACTGTACGTGCCTTACGTCTCCCACCTTGCATGACATTTCCCCTCTTTGCCGCTCTTTTACCCATCTGAGGAGGGGTGTTCTTGGGGGCTACGACGGGGGGATTTCTACGCTGCCCAAACCCAATGTGTACATCGATGTTCTTGCTGCCCTCTCTTGAGGCTATGGTGCATTGATGACACAGGTTACCTCGTCCTCCTCCTCCTGCCACTAGTCACCTGGTCATTCGCTCTATGAGTGATCTCGATGGAGGAATGTAAAATGTCCCAGTATTCGCCACCATGCCAGCAGCAGCAGTGGTACGAGCACTAGAATGCGTGCAGGGCGCTGCCAGACAGCAAGACTGTGCACGTCGAATACGATGAGGCGGCAACCCCATTATGCAACGCGGTGATGCTGCTTGTTCAGAGTCACGAACACGGCTTCATACAAGCAGCTGTTCGCATGTACAAGACCACGCCCAGTAATCCTCCAAAGGGTGAAAATATACCATCTGCATCTCACAACTAGCATGGCATGCAAGCAATGTTCATGCTGCAGTCCTGAATGAATGCAACGAGTGATGCTAGAAGTGTAGTCTTTCGCTCTCAATCCACATCCGGAGGGTGCGCGCCCAGCACTCCCTCTACCCCAGCAGTAGACACGATCTGGAACCCCAGCAGTACAAACTACCTGGAACCCCAGTGTCATTGGAAAATGTCATGCAGCAGCACCGTTTGATTTGTTTTCCTGTAAAAGTCCAGCGAAATGCACTTCTGAGTAGTAATGCATCAGTGTGCAAGGTTCCAGGCATAGCTCCATAGAATGGAGTAGTAATGAATCAACCAGCCATATGTTGGAGCAGGTTTGCACAAGCCCAAACGCAAGGCTGTCAGTGGGGATAGTAAGAAGAGCAGCAAGCCACAGAGGCTACCATCCGTATTGGCTGGCCATGTGACATAGAAGGTCGAGAAGAACAAGAAGAAGAAGGGGAACACTTCCCGGGGCAGCAATCCTACTTGGGGAGACGAAAGGGAAGAGCCGCAGTTCAAATTCGGGGACATAAACCATTTCATTGTTGTCAAAAAGGAACTGGAGAAAGCAGGTTCGCCTCTCTGTAGATTTCTTTGAAGCATTCTTTGGTTTGTAGAAAGAGCGTACTCGAGTGAAAAGGAATGATTTGGATCCATCAGAGCTGAGATCTAGTTCAGGAACGGGAAACGACTACGTACTTCAGCGAACAGCCTACAAAGTGCTCATGTTGGGGGCGTGTTGCATGTAACAGTTCATGATTCTGTGGCGTGGGTACGACAAAAATTTAATTAATTTGCCTGACAGTGGCTGACAAGTTGTCAATAACGATGCCCCTGGTTCACATCTATCATACCTCAACTGTTGAAGCCAACGTTGAGCAAGCCGTGCAGGTATTCAGGTAGCCAAAAAGCGTGGTACGAAACCAATTAAGCCTGCTCAAATCACTCTTGTTTTATGGGTGGGAATCATGTGTCTCCTGAAGTGTGTGATGAATCGCATGCATGACATGGATCCACCCACGAGCGAGGCTCTCACTGCGATCATGAAGAAGATCTTGCCAGAGCAGGCATATCATCTTCTTCTGAACATCCCAGGTATGCACTAAAGCTCTGCACCAGAGCTCAACACTCCCCACACCCCCACAAGCATTCATTTGAGGGGGAGCACGTGCCTCAATGGTCGTGATGGCCTGGAACGGTGCCCTGGTGGCCTCTGGAAGCACCCACGCCTTCAGCTCGTAGAAATTTCATCCCTGCTGCTAGTTGAATGCTCACAAACCGCACTTGACTGATAGTATAGATTGTGTACGCATCTGCCAAGGACATTCCAAGTACATGCCAAGGGTCACCTGCTGCTTGACTGCCTTGTGCTGTGCCAGCCACGGCCCCTGTGAGAGTGTCCACCATATGAAGCACATGCAGATGAGAGCACACAGGAGCCTTGTACCTCAGACACGGCTACGAAGTACACTGCAATGCCGCCGCCTGTAGACACTTACTCACCTCAGAAGGTCGCCACCTCATACACGGCACTGAAGTACACTGCAGTGCCGCCGCCTATGGACACTTACTCGAATGAGCACACCGTCACGTGCCTCCAGGAATCTACCCTGGAAGTCTTGTTGAATGAGGCTCTGCTCCAGCAAGACTGCTGCGCGTCCACACGCACCCTTGCCATGTCGCCGATCTCACCCCTGGCCACCCAAGCAGGCGATGACAGAAACACAGATCCTTTCTGGGGGCCACAGCCTTCCTTCTTTGACATCGAGGTCCCAGATTTGGACACGATCATGCGGGATTCTTAGCCACTTTCGGTATGTTCAGTACTCTATGGGTATGTTCATCGCTCGCTGGCACTGTAGTGTGCATCATATTGAGCGACCCAAGGAAATTGTGCTTTCCTACAGCACCCTCTCTTATTTTCCTGCTGCAAACAACGAGGGACTGCACGAGCGCACTGCGGCTGATGTGACTCATTGTTCACTCCAATTGCAATGAGTCAGCACCACAAATTCATGTTGTGATCTTAGTACCATGGTGCATGACTTCTGGTCCTTCGATGGATGCCGGACACCCTCAAGTCTGCTATCTCAACACTTCTAACAGTACTGTGTTCCTGTAATCTTTTCCTTCATGAATCACAACTGCAACGGTGTAGAACAAAGAACAACAGGTTTCTGATTGCAGTGCCATCTAACAATTGAGCACCGCTATGCAGGAACACTCGTCAGCAACCTTGCCGTGCTGCCAAAAGAATGTTCTAGTAGAAAACCACCAATTGGTACCAAGCCTCCAATGTATGAACAATGCATCTACACTGCTCCCTCAGGACTCGGATGTGCACAGGCACTCACACACCAGTCACGTCATCCACTGCAGTGCTCATGTGGCGAACCATTTCTGACGTGGTTTGCGACTGGGTATCTGATGGTGGCTCGACATGTGATTGAGTGTGTCCTGTGCATCAGACGCTTCCTGGGGGAGTTCTGTGTAGGTATAGTCGAAAACACTGTGATGTGGGGGGGCATAAAACGTGTCTGTTTTGTTGTTTGTGTTTCAATATAATGTGTTACGTCGATGCTGTATAAGCGAAAGGGTGCAGGGATGTGTTGCTCATGCACTGCGCGTACTGAGCACTTCAAGAGTGTCATGGTGATGCTTTGAGAAGAGGTGAGCGCAGTGGGTTAGAGCTTTGTACTACTGAGGGCATCAGTAGGCCTGTGCGTGTGGTACACACCATATTTTGATGGCAGTGAGAGCTGCAATCGGCTGCGCTGCTAAGCCCTGTATTGGTTGAAGGAGATCTTGTGCTGCAATGGCAGGGCAGGTGTTGGAGGGCTGTGTGCGCTGCCGAGAGCTAGAAATGGGGAATATGTGCGAGGCAGGGTGGTCTGTGTTGGCACCTTCTGCCCTCCTATTTGGTGCTTCGGCGCAAGAGGACAGGAAATGATTTCGTGATGGCGCTTTTGCGCCACACGAGAAAGGTGTTGGTTGTTGGATTTTGTTCCTTCTGGTGACTTGAGTTGCTGCCAATTGAAACAGCCACAGTACTCTCACAGTTTCGGCCGCGCACTGTTAGTATGCATCATACAATAACAGGCTGTACTCCCCGCGGAGAAGTAAAAACACCTTGTTCAAGGTGTCCTGACACTGCTACTCTGAAGGCGCTTTAATTCCCTTTGGTATGGGGTAACAGTCTGTCTGGAGTGCTTACATGGGCATGCATGGGTCTTACCAAGCGCTCTACGTCTGGTCTGCGAATAGGAGGATCCACAAAAGGCCTGCCTTTGAAGTTTTGACATTTTTGTCTTGCCTTAAGGATATATGTGTTGCGCAAGGCCCTGAAAGTTCTGTGTTGGGAGTTGAAGTTTCTGTGGCCATGTAATACAGATGGGTTCACTCGAGGCTCGACTCCAAGGGTTGTGGATTACGTGCATCGTTGGTTTTTACACTTGTTCTGCTTCAGTGCATTGTGAAAGTGCATGTGGAAAACAAATAGAGCAATTGGATGCAAACACTGGAAAAACAAGTGGGCAGGAAATGTTGGTGTGTGTTCATAATCTCAACGTGTGATCAACAATAACAGTGGAAGCGCATTCGGAACATATGTGTCCAGCACTGCAGTTTTCAAAGTCCTGTGCGTTCCTGGGAATGACCTGGGAAGGCAATGAGTTGGCACCACTGCTTCCAAACAATCCTGGGGTATGCACCGGGGCATGTATCTAACGTTGATATACGACATACATGTTCGTTTTGTATCTTGAAATCGGAGAATAGTCCGGCTTGAAGCAATGCTCGATGCTTGTTGGCGACATGAGTGCCGGCAGCAGCTTGCCAGGCCAAGCGGAGCAAAGCAGCTGCCAGCATGCGCTCTTGTCTTGTCTCGTACAGCACAGTGGGGAACCAAGCAGTGCACTCCCAAAGCAAGTACAGAAACATCCCTGACAGCAGATTCAGTACATCCGCCCCAACCGCACGCTTCACGTCCACTCCAATCACAACGAGGTGCGATTCCTCTCTGCATGCTTCACACTTCGTGCAATCATGGAGTATATTTCAGTGATCTACCGTAGTTTAGACACCTGTTTGGGCTTAGATTCGTTTCTACGCTCTGCTTTGAATGCAAGTGATATATGGTTGGATGCATTTTAATTCACTGTCTCATTGCTCAACACTCTGCCAGACTGTACATATCACATGCGTTTCTACATGTGTTCATATTTGCATATTCTGCGTGATCGCTGATGCTTTGCCAATCAAGGAACTAATCCATGCTGTCACACTTCAGAACAGGGCCCAAGTCAAGACCTACCTGAGTACAGATGTACCAGTAACTATTCGCCTCTAACCCAGGCATGCTATTCACATACGAAAGCCTTCTCATACGACGTTGCCAGCCAAGTTCGAAGAAATGAGCACCGGCACCTGTGTCTTTGCCACAGTAGCTGTTGGCACATCATACTCTTTCACCTCCTCCTGTGCCACACAGTCAATAAGGCTACCAACATAGACCGCTGATATAGTACCGCACTAGGCTATCCTGCTCTTCCAAGCCCGCCATGTACTTATGTGTGCTGATCACATGCTGCTATTGAGTCGTGTTACATACTCTAGCGTGTGAAGGGACATGTTCACTCGTTCGTGCCCTCACGTTCACCAGGCGGTCTATTGAAAGCTTTGATGCACTGTACAAATGCATGCAAAGAACTGGGGTGTGCACTGTGCCCATTTCAACACACGAGCAGTTCGTGCTACCTTTCCTGACCGCTGCAGGCAGCAGTATGTTTGCACGCTGCACCATAAACATCCTCTGAAACAGCTTATTTTCGTCCCTCTCTGCTGCATTGGGGACGGCAGTGTCTGTCAACACCTTCTCAGTCAAGTCTCAGTCGAGGTCCTTGCTTCAATATGTGTCGATTTTCGAGTGATATGGGTTTCAACTGGTACCCGACAGGTTCGAATCAGGTGCTTGAGCTGAGCACTTGGGGTGTCAGCATTGGGTGTAAGCATCGGGCGTAAGTAGCCCAGGCATTCTGCCCCGTGAGGCTGTGCTTCTGCACAGTTGTACTAAGTGCACAAGAGGTGGGTGTGCGGCATATTCATCTGCAGCCGCCCCATCTGCCCTGCTTTTGTTCCTATACTGCAAGTCCAATACATACCAGGGTGGCTGCTGTGGGAAACCATCTCAATGTGTGGCCCTTTGACTTCGTCCCCTTGAGAGTTCAGGAGGGCGTGGTGAGTAATGCTCAAGGCGGGGGAGAAGGTGCCGGGCACTGCAGCCTGCCCCCCGCTTCCATGCCATATGCACTTGATGCGCATTAGCACTGCCGATAGTTCACCATACCCTATCTTATGTAAGCTATAGCTACTGGCTATGTCTCCACATAATGGGAGTGCAAGCAGCTCCCTTAAGTGCCAACACTGACACCACGCCAGGGGGGTTGCCGCAACAACACAGGACAGAAGTGGTGAAGCTCGCACCATGTGCGCCGCACTGCACTGTCTGGGTATAAAACAGGGTTGAAATAAGGACACTCCGCACCAAACACATTTGACGCGCGTACGGCTGGTGCTCACCCCCCTCCGTGATGTTGCTGCGATATCGCTCACCCATGGGGAGCTCCGCTCACCCCAGTGGAAGTTGCAGCGCAGCCTGTTGATGGAAAAGGTGTAAAGTTACAGGCATAACTCCATAGCATCGCGCATGCACCAGAATGGAAAATAGTGAACACCGTAACCGCCATCCCTCCACGGCAGCCACAGCTGTGTGCGCAGCACATCGGCTTCAGGAGAGCTACTTAAGGAGAGACCCTCCCTCGGGGCATCGCTGCCCTAATAACTTCATCTTGGGGTATTCGATGTCCCGAGTGTGCTGCTGCGGGGCTCGGCTTGCTGCTGCAGACGGGATGGTGGCTGAAGATACTTCGGCTTGCACTGGAACATGTGTGTGCGAAAAATAATCTGGAGTCAGCGGCTGAGGTAACTCGAGAGCAGAAAACCTGGGCGTCCTCGTTGATAGCGTGTAGGTTTCATGAGTCGTGATCGATGACACACGCAGACCCCTCGTAGCCACTTGGGATTCATAAATGATCCTATACACATGCACCAGCAGGTGCTGCTGGTGAGAGCCCAATCAAACTTTATGACCTATCAAGCGTCCTAAGCCACTCCAACAGCCCTCCAAAACAGGACTGTTGATTTACCAGAGTGCCGCGGAAATCGAAAGTGCAGGCTGGCACCACACGACACCGAAGAGGGGATTTGGCGTCGACGGTCTCGAAGCACTTTGAGATCATATTATCCGAGTCAAAGATAGAACATCGGTTCGAACATGTTTTGTTCAGCGATTGGTCATCAGAGTACAACGCGTGGGAGAATAAGAAGAAAGGCGAATAACCCAGAGTGATTTCTGAAATACGGACAAGCAAGTGTGTCGTAGAACTGGATGTAAAGGAATGTCCCTTTGTTCGGGGAGTATCAAGATATGACGTACTCAGTTTGAGTGCATGAGCGCCACACTGGGGATGCACATGCTGTTGGTAAGGGGAAAACCACCCGAAACCTTTTGAATACCCCAAAACGTCAATTACTTACATGTGCACTACTACTCTTCAAGGCATGGCGAAGTGTCACACGTGCTCTTGACTTATCTATCTCAAAGGAAAGATAGCAAGATAATAACAGTGCGATCTCCAGCTTCGTAATCACTGACGGAATACACAGCGGGATGGAAACGCAGTGCTCACTGGCACCGCATGCCATGGCCAGTGAACAGGAGCGACGTCGTCCGTCCACCAGACTCGCGACAGCAAGGCATATTTCCATACGTTAACAAAGACATGTTGGGAACCACAATATCGTCCCCCCATGCCTCAGTGTGATCTGATGTAGCGAACAGTCACTTCGAATTCGCACCCGCCCCGAATTGGCGAAAAGCTGCATATACAGAACGAAGAACGAACACCAGGCTTGATGTGCATTGTTGTTGTCAAGTAAAAGTTATATTCGCTCGACACTGGTTGGTTCGCTTCATATGGATAGCATCAGCAGCAGATGCCATACTTGTATGCTGCACAATCACCAGCACCAAGCTTGTGACCTACAAGATGTCAGGCTGAAATGTCGCTGCGTGTGCAAAATCTGCCAGAACCGGCAAGTATGAAATCACGTATCCGCATACCAGTAATGTTCCTTCCTTTGTTCTTCATTAGGCCAGCCTGCATTTGGAGGGGCGCTGTGTGTGGGTGGATGTCTGTGGGTGCAGTCTTGCCAACCAGAGAGTCATGGGTTCACCCAGCTGCCTATCGTCCACGTTTCATGAGACCTCTGTGTACGAAATCATATTTGCTGTCCTCGAGGCTGCTCTCAGGACTCAGTCAGGAGTTCTGCGGGCGCCTCTGGATTGCGGCCATCCTGGTGCAACCCACAGTTCCAGAGAAGCAGGAATCTGCATGTTCCCGGATCTTAACTCTAGTCCCATGCATATTGACACCTTTGGGTGTCTCCATTTCCAATGGAGCTCCTTTCTAAAGTTTTCTGGCTCATTGGGCTGAGATTTGGTTGTGCAGGTTAGTGCGGCCGCAACTACAGGTCTCCCTCTTCCCCTTCCCCCTCATCAATGCTCTACAATCGACGCAGACGTGCACAAGGTGCCCCCTGGAGGCAATGTTTTCAGCTGGACTGTGTTACGCATGTGATTACTAGCTAGCATGTGCGTGAGCTCTTGTCACCATGACTTGACCACCTGTGGCCATCTCCATGCACTCGAGACTGGTCCAGGTCAGACTAAAACCTCGAACATTGTCGACAGCAGGTTCTTACTGTCGATCGGGGCCACATCCTATGTGAAACTAGCTCACATTACGTCAGAAGCTAGTCGACAATGCATGCATATGCAGATTTATCCATATGATACGCCATGGTATGGTCGCATGGTCGTCCGTCTCACAGGCGTGAAGTAAAGCACATATCAGAGCATGGGCTGCATGCCTTACATGAGAAAGCTGCCCCTTTCTGCTTTTTTTGACAGGGACAGCTCTTTGTGTTTGACGACCGCCAATTGTAATCACCGTGATTTATGAGTGATTGCACACGTACGACCCCCACCTTCAACACAACAAGGAAGCTTTCCATCTCCGTCTCCACCGCCACAGCGTTTCGTTTAGGATGTTTTTACAGTTTAGATTGTGCGTATGGGAGTCATGCCTGTCTTGCGTGCCCATGTTGGGCTCGTTGACAGCGCCGTTGCTGTCGATCCACACGAGGATGCATCCATATGAACATGCATCAACAGCGAGGTGCATGTATACCAAGAATGATTCACTATGTGAACATGTTCATCCATCTCCTCCTAGGGCAATAACAGCGGTTCAGCGAACGCGACTGTCGGTGCTGCATCGGAGTGTGCGGCGTGTATCTCACAGCCCACGCGTGGGCCCACGCCCTCCTGGAATACCGTTAGAAACACGCTTTCAAGCACCGTACAGCCAGGTTTCATGGTTTGATGAAGCTGCACGGTGCGTCAAGCGACTGTCTGCAGTGCAGGAAAGGTCTTGGAGACGTTTTCCAAGTTTGCTTATCGACTTGCAAAAAAGCATGGCCACGGAACAGCAGCAGAATACCAAGCCCAGAACGGTGCACGTGGGCGTCGAGCTCAAAGACGCCATCAAAGTATTGTTCCTCGAAATGCCCGTGCTGTTTGCAAGGGTTATTCAGGACCTGCTGCCAAATACAGCAGTCAAGCGAATGAGGTGCGTAACTGACGCCGCCACTGTTACCGCTGTACGATACCATGCACTGCAAGCACAGCACAGCAGAACATTGTCAAACATGTATCTAGAGCGCTTTGCTTCCTAGAGGGCCCGGGGCTAGCTGCTGTCACGGTTTGCGTGTGGCCTTTCCGAGTCAGCATGCTCTTGCGGCGAAGACAGCTGAGTATGGTCTTTGCGATATATCGCACATCTATAGATCTCCAAATCAGATTCAATTTACGTGTCAAGTGAACATGCCTCATCATTTATCAGATCCTGCATAATCTTCAGAAATGACACCAGTCAGCCTCCCCGCTGAAAATTGTCATCAGAGCCCTCACAATCAAGTGTGAACCATGGTGCGAATTCCTTTGGGTTGGAGGAATGCACACTACAGCTCGAAATGAATAGTTAACGCCTGTTTAAGCGCAATTTAACACCAATTACATTCTTTGTAATTAACGCGTTAGTCCAGTTTTCCAGGATTAATCGTTTTTTGGTTACATTGTAATATTAACACATTTACAATTACATTTTAAATATTCTGTAAAAATAATTGTGTAACCAGCAACATCGACGCATGAAGCGATGCCTGCTGCGAGTGCAGCCTCCCCCATGCCCACAAAGATGACACTGGAATGGTTGTAGAGTATCAGGGTTCGTTCCTGAAGGTGCTCACTGCCAGCAAAAGTAGAGAAGCTGTGGCCATTATGCCCGGGAGGCTGTGTCTCTCATCCCCTGGCGATCACGATGCCATCCATGGTGTCGAAGGTGCTTATAACTTTGTTCTGCGCAACTCCGGATCTAGGTAGACATAGCCGCAGCGCTGGTGCTACCGGTCTCAGTATATATGGAGCACATGTGTTCCATATATAAAGGGAAAGGAATTGTACAGTTCCTTTCCCAGGTATCCACCTGAATGCCTTGATCAACGTGGTGTACGATGAGTGAGAAACTTGAAGGGTCAGGCCTCTGGCCTCCACTACCACAAACACTACGGGCGAGCGCCTCAATATTGTCAGCAACAGTACCTAAAAGAGAAAGGTTTAATCCCATATAATTCACGATTTGTAATTAATCAGTGTGTTAAACCCCACTTGCCTGGTTGAAATTAATTGTATTAATTCGGCTGTTAATTGCCCAATTTTTGGTGTTTTCGATTAAATTGTAGAATTACAAATTACAGAAAATGTCATCAACGCGTTAATCGACCACTTGGGTTCTTTCATTTCGAGCCCTAATACACACCTGCATTTCTCTCAATCTCACTCAGCATGCCACCGCCGGAACACCTGAGTCGCATGCACTGCAAATCCATGCTACTTACTCGTACAAGTTGATGATTCGTGATCTGTTCCTAGCGATTATGCTTGGCATGCTGAAATGCGGCAAACTTTTCTCGCCGACTTCAACAGCAGCTGTGATGCGTCTATGTATCAGTGTCTGCCTTGTCTTTTAGCTCTATCATCCACCTCAGCGCAGGTGGAGGGGGGGGGAGGGGGGTGCTTCGCTGCGCACACCATCTTGCTTGGCTTTCTTCTTCTGACTTGAATTATCATGTATTTTCTGTCGCCACACATGTTCCTCCTCATATGCATCCACACTTCACAGTGTGAATTCTGCGACCCGGTCACCACAACGTGCCACAAGCACTGCGCAACTGTGAGTCATCGTCTGTGACAGCAGCACGGGTCCCATCAAATGGGTGGCTGCAGGGCGTCGGCAAAGAAGAAGACCATGCACCTTCACGTGCAGTACGACGAAGCCGCAGTGATGCTGTGCAGCGCGGTACACCGCTTGATTGATCGCAGCGAAGTGGACTTCATCAGAGCAGGCGTGGAAAGGATAAAGGCCAAGCCCAGTGCGCCCACCTCATTGTGAATGCCTGCATGTACCTGCGCATACATGCACGACCAATGCCTGCACGTGCTTGCACAATCAATGCCTGCACGTACCTGCACAGAACATAAGTGTTGCATACCATACCAGCACTAAATATTGGGCCAGTTGTTTCAAAATTTTCATGGTTCCACTCGCAGTTGGCAAAAACGTACTGCAGGAAGAAGTGGTACAAAATTTCTCTGGCAAAAACTTCATCAGAAGCTAGGTCAAACAGGCCCAACAAATGGAAGATATTGCCCCGAAAAACAGATAGTGGTTCAATGTTTAGCGTGTATTGGCACTTTGAGGATGTAACGGTTCAATGTTTAGCAACATCTTGGTCATGGTTCAATGTTTTCTGCGGCCCAATATTTAGTGCTGGTACGGTTCCTGAGGCTGCACAGACCCTGAGTGTTCGACCCCGAGTGACTGCAGCAAAGCCTGAGTTATTGCAACGGGTACTGCGAGTCTACAGCAAAGCCACACGCACACTCCTCCCTCTCACACATCAACAGCCGCAGTCACTAGGCCCTAAGGTCATTGCCAAGCCTGGCAACAGCCACCCAGAGATTCACCAGCCACCACCGCAGGTTTGCTTAAAGCGAAGCGGGACGATACCCCCTCTGAAGGCACATCTCACACCGCCTCTGACCTCACCTGCGCCTCCAAGACCACCACTGGAGGAGCAAAAAGGAGCAGCCAGAAGCCACGCACTCTGCGAGGCATCCAGAATGTCCCAGTGGAGAAAATAGCTGGGACAAAGAAGAGAGGCAACGAGATTCAGGGCAGTGCGATTGTGGCAGGGAAGGACAGCAAGCAGCCGCAGCTGCGATTCAGGAGATCACAGGAGCTTATCATGCTCAAAGAAGCGCTGGAGAACGAAGGTGTGCATACATGTGCACGGCTGTCATGCATCTGCGCTGCTGTCATCATCTTATGCTTCTGGGAACCGTTGAAAATAGCCAGTCTGCTTCAACCACCGGACATCTGAGCTCAAGTGCCGAGTGGTTAAAGTAGACTGGCTATGCTCAACAAGAGATGGTGCAACAGGAACACGTTTCCCGTTGCCATGCTAGTGCTGCCCTTGACACCACTACTAAGTCTTGCATGACGCCGTCTCTGAACTCATCCCCAATCCTTGCTGCAGTGCGTACTTGCAAGCACACAAGAGAATCATTCATTTTTCCTTCGTGAGCCGTTTCTTGCAATGATGCGTGATCATCAGAGCCTCAAGCACGCACCAACGCCCCAACGCACGGCCTTCTAAACACCCGCTCTGCCAATGGAATGCCTCCACAGGATGTCAACAGCTGTAATGCGTTTCAGTGTTGTGTTGGTGATTGAGCTCATCTGCAGCGTCTCACCTCACTCTGCAGATGCACCGAGCTGATGGCAGCGACAGCCATGCAGGCATCAAGATCTCGAAGCCAGAAACAGAAGTCGAAAAGGAAATCTGGCCTTCAGAAATTGTGCTGCTGCTGTGGATCGGAATACTTTGTGTGATCAAACTAGTAACACCCCTTGCGCATGACCTGGAGCCTGGCTGCCGGGACATCGTGCTGGACCTGTTACGAAACCTGCAGGAGCATTTTCCAACAGATGAAGATATCCGTTTACACAGAACAGGTATGCTCCTAGATCAAGGCTCCACACTCCCCGCCAAGATAAGATTTTTTTGCCCCCAGGGCCTCTTTAAGTGCGTCGGTTGTTTTCCAAAAGGTTGCAGTCAAACCCTACTGCATGCAGCAGCTGCTAAGGCCGCGAGGGTTAAAACTGAGTGTGTAAAGTGAGGGTTAAAAGTATATTACGTGTTGCAGCGCAAGTGCAAGTGCTGTCAAGAGGTCCAGAAGCGTCTCCCACACACCAGCTGCGCTCAGAGGCAAGCACGAAGGAGCATTCTGTCTCTGAAGCGGCCACCAGGTTTGACGGTGTGCCGCCGCCTGAGGACACAAGCCACTGCACCCAGAACAGCAGTTCAATGATCGATGGCTTGTTGTCCTGGCTTTGGACTGACCAAGAAAGCTCTGCATTCAATAAAGATCCCACGCGGGGGTGTGCTGAAGAGCGGAACAACGGCAGCTTCCTGTCTGAAGTTCCCTCACATGACCTGTTGGAGGATGAGTGCATGCTGGATGTTTTGCATGGTTTCTTGGATTAGGTGTCTGGGTGCGTCGCTCGCTCCTTCAGGATTCAAATACTCACCAACTGTTGCTGGGTTAGGCACTGAAAAAGTGTGTGTAAAGTTACAGGCTTAACTCTATAGCATGGCTCATGTACCAGCAAATCATCGTATGCCAACTTAGCTCGACCTCGCACTAACGACACAGGACATGCCACTACTGAAAGAGTGGAACAGTCCGATAATATCACAACGCTTGTAAGATACGAGATTGATACGTTCAAACTACATCTAGTGAAGTGTTTCTCAGCACTCAGGAGCTGGTAAAGCAAAGCAGCAACAAAGTTGTGTAAAGTTACAGACATAAATCCATAGAATAACTCATGTACCAGCAAATCATGTACCAGCAAAAAAGGGAACACCAGTACTAGTTCTCGCTGCCATTGCCACGATCACCTACTGCTGCAGCTGCCACCCCACTGCAGCACTGTTCCTAGCGCCCTCCTGCCAGTGTTGCTTGCTGTGTATGGCCAGTGCTGTCATGTGATGTGATGTGATGTGATGTGATGTGCCAGAAGTTTGATGTTTTGGGCGTGCCAGTTTCATTTCCATCTTCACGATCCTGCATGCATATGCAGGCGCCACCACCAGCGACCCTTATTTGCTGATATGGAGAACGAGGTAGTAGAGGACCACAAAGCTTGCAATGAAGCAGTGGTGTACTATCTCAATGGAATGAAGCGGTTTTGTACTATCTCGAGATAGGGGCCCTTGGGGCCAAAGATATGCCTGCGCTGCCCCCTCTGGAAGTACCTGTGCACCGCCACTGAAGCCACATCCACTCTAGAGCGCATGAGAAATAGTGCACGCCCTGCCGTGCACCATTTCTCACGTGGTTTGCTCCTGAGTGCGTGCTTGTGGCTTATATCTGTGACTGTGTGTGCATGTGTCCTGTGCATGAGATGCTTCCTGGGGGTGCTCTGTGTTGGAGAATCGCAATTGAGATGTTCAGGCAGCAGAAGATGTTCCTGTTATGGTGCCCTGAGGTTGTTGTATACAACTTGTTTTGTTGTTGTTGTTATTGATGGATGCGTCGATACTGAGGCAACAGAGAGGATGAGGGGGGTGTTGCTTTTGCGCGTGTATTGTGTGCTTCAAAGAGTGCTTCAAAGAGTGTCATGGTGAGGACAGGAGAAGAGACGAGGGGACTGGATGTGTCCTACTCACGAGAGAGCTGAGGCTGGTGCTCCACAACTGTGATGACAGCAGGTTCTTAAGGAGGCTACGATGCTTAGCCATGTTTTGGTTCAGGAGAGCTTGTGCCGAAGGTGCAGGGCGGGAGTGTGGTGCTGCTGGCGGCTTGGAATCGGGAATATTTGCGAGGCATTTCAGGTCCCGTCTGTTCGGCGCAAGTGTACAGGAAGTGGATCTCGTGATGGTGTTGTTGCTATATTCACGTAGAGTGCTGGTTGTTTCAGTTGATCGGTGAATTTTGGCACTTTTCCATTCAGATTTGTTATGACCTTTTTTCCGTTCTGGGGTCTTGCCAATTACAAACCCTTTAGGTGTGTATTAGAGCGACGTTCACGCAACTATTTCTTTGGGAGCATCTGTAGATGGCGTTGGAATACTCAAAGAGCATGCAGGGTCTCATTTTGGCTTTGGCAGAGGAGTAGGAACTGTCTCAAGGAAAGCCATAACTTCGCAAGAATGCATCACACGAGAACAGTCGAAATAGACATCTTTCCCAGGAAAAGCTTGAACGCCACCGAGGAGACGCCAAGCACATATGATTCATAGGCTATGAACGCACAGCAGCGGTCAGCAGCGCCACCGAAACACATGACACGATGATCACGGGTACAGAGGGGGCGGGCTCTTCGGCAGGGGTGCAGCACTTGCACACGCCCCCCCCAGCGGGCAGGCGGCTGCAAAACCGCAACAACTCGTGGTCACTGGAAGCCAGGGGTGCTAGCAATATTAGAAATGGGCGGATCAGTGGCCGCCTTGCTGGAAACCGCAGGGAGGGGGGTGACGCTAGCCACTGTGTCACCACCACTAAAAGGCCACCAGACCTCTCCTGCTAGCACAGTGTCAGTTTCTGGAGCTCATATGTGTGGTCTACGAACAGAATTGGGCTGACAAGGCGATACAAACTGGGCTCGCAAGGAACTGGTGTTGATATTTTGACAGGCCTGTCCTGTTTCGTTCATAATCTTGCAAGGCTGAACACGTTGTGTGGTTGTATTTGAAACACTCTTTGGTAAGAAGAAGAAGAAAAAAAAATACTAATTGGGAACCATGTCATATCCAAGCAGGGCTTCGACCTTCGCACCGCCGAAGGGTAAGTACGTCAATATTCAGCGACCACGGAGGAGGTGTTTTTGACAGTCTGCTCCAATTGGTTGTGGGTGTGGTGCATTGTAGTTGGCGTTCATGCTGGTGCTGCTTCGGTGCATTGTGGTCCAGTCAATAAGCAGAGAAATGGCCAAAACTGACAGAACCAAAAGGCGTGTCAGAAGTCTGAACGTGGAATCGAGAACAAGAGCTTGCAAAGGCAGTCGTAACACAACTGCCTGCGATGTGGTGACCATCATTCAGAGTCAAGTGCTTTCCTGCTCACCTGTGAATACGAACGGAGCTTCACCAATGAGTTGGCACTACTGCTTGGCAACCCTGCTAGTATGAAGTGCATCAGGACTTACAGTACTTGATAAACGTGACTATGATGTGTCTTGAGAACGGGGAACATGTGAACGTGCCGATACCAGCAGGCGCACAGGATAGAAGTGATTCGTTTATGTGGTCCTATTTGTTGGCGCCATGAATGCCGGCATTATCTTGCCAGGCCAACCTGAAGCAGAGCACTAGTACTCAGCAGCCATGCTGCGCTGTTTTCACGTACAACCGAGCGGTAAATCCAGGAGTACACTCCCAGAGCAAGTGCCGGAATATCATTGGCAGCAGAATATACCGATTCGCCCCGAGCTACGCATCAGGTCCAAGCATGCGCGCATGAGGTGTGCTTCTCCTCTCCATGCTCACTTCACAGTTCGTGCGAGTATGGACTATCGTTCCATCCTTACTTTCAATCATTCGTTGCACTTAGATGCTTGTCGAGGTCATTTGCGTACAAGGAATTTGAATGCAGGTATTCTTGTCACAATGATATATAAGACCCACTGTCTCGTCTGCAGCTGCGAAAGCACACTCTCCCAGGCATTACTAGACAGTATGTAGTGACTTTTGAATGTATCGATGTGTGTTTTCAGCGTGATCGCTGATGCTTTTACAAGCAAGACAGCAAATCCACACTGATGCACTTCTGAGGAGCAAGACAACACCAACCTGAACACAGCTGTACCAGTGACTACATACAATACTTGTTTAGTCTGGCTTGCTTTTCACGCCTACAAGCCTACACCGACAAATCTGGCTTCCAAGTTCACTACGTGCAAAGTAAGAACTCAAAGAGATTAGCATATGCTGCGTTGTGCAGCCGGTGACAGTGCTACAGCAGCTGCTTCTGCCACACCATAATCTTGTACATGCTTTCTGAGCCACACTGTACCGCCAAAAGGCTGTCCTGATGTTCCAGGACTGCCATACACGTAGGGATGCAGATCGCATGCTGCCATCGAGTCGGGTTACATGCTCTGGGCAGTTGCTCCGTGTGCAGGGATTCCTATACTCCTAGTCATGCCCTCTTTTTCACCTTTCTACATGTAAGAAGCTACACTACACTGTACAAATGCATTGATAGCACTGGGTATAGGCTGTGGCACCTGAACATGAGCCCAACACTTGGCATCCAATGGCCGTTGGACATGGTGTTTGCAGTACACAACCGCACGTGAAGGGCTTACTAGCACCACGACATACAAGAAACGCAATAACGTTCACTCTGAATGATGTAGAGCCTCGTTTCTATCATTACTCGGCTGCCAGCCTGCTTGTTGAGAGACACCAAGCAGTTTTGATTCACCAACACTTCAACACAAGAGCAGTGCTGACTTCTCCGCACACATGCGGTCGTTTTGATCGCAGCAGCAGCATCCCACCAAGAAAACCATCCACAACAACTTTTTGTTTTCACAGCTCGCTTCTCCCTTTGTGATGTAACTGCCAGCCGCTAAGGGTTCATACGAAGATTGGTACTGAACTGCTCTCAAATGAAACCTAACGGATTCGAATCAGGTGCTTGGGCTGCGCACTAGTTGCGTCAAATGTACGAATGACAGGCCTTCTGCCTCTTGGGGAGCTTCTTGGGTGCTTCTCCACAGTTGTACTAAGCCCCCTGTGCACAAGAATCCCATTGGGCGTGGGTGACAGACTCATCAGGAGCGCCCCCATCTTCCCCGCTTTGTTTCATGTGCTGCCACGCCCAGAAGCATTCTTCATACTGAAGCATATTTAGGCTGTGGACACAGCCATGTACACGGGAGGGGAGTGCAAGCAGCTCCCTTGAAGCCTCAACACTGACACCGCATGAGGGGGGGTGCCGCAAGAATACAGGACAGAAGTGGCAAAGCTCGCACCAGCGCTGGACTACACTGTCTGGGTATGGAAAAGGATTGAAATAAGGACACTTCGCACCAAAAACGATTTCCGCGCGTGCGGCTGATGCAGTGAATGCTGCAGCGCAGCCTGATGGTGGAAAAGAGTGAACACCGTAACCGCCATCCCTCCACGGCAGCCGCAGCTGTGCGCGCAGCACTGCGGCTGCAGGAGAGCCTGCCTCAGGCCATCACCACCCCAAGAGCTGCAGCACAGTGTCTTCCAGGTCTGCTGCGTGCTGCTGCAGGGCTGGGATTGCTGCTGCAGATGGGATGGTGCGCTGAAGATACTTCGGCTTGAGCTGGAACGCGCCTGTGACAATCGGGATTTTATCCTCTGCAGTCAGCGGCTCAGGCAGCGTCGCTACTTCATGCAGCTGGCCTTTGAAGTCCCGGATCCTTCTGTCGAGGAAGTCCTCCATATAGGCCTGAGAGCCGATGGGTGTCCCGAGCACGACCAGTCCGCCCGCGGCGTATTTGATGCCAATCTGCCGTGCAGCTGCAAAACCTACGTGGGGTGTGTGACTGTAAGCTACGCTCTTGTCTTGTACAAGCTGGAGGCTGACCGGTCGCACAGCGTCTTTGAGTGCTGTGAAGGCTTGCGTTGCTGACTCACTTGGGCTGAGGATGTTGATGTCATCGCAGAACGCAATGATTTTCGCTGACGGGTGTGCTTTAGCTACAGCCTCCAGGGGCCCCTGCAGAGTGAGAGCGAACAGCAGAGGCCCCATGGGATCCCCTTGCTTGACTTCACTGCAGGAAGGCACAGGCTGGCTTCCTTCAGGCGCTCCTTGGATACAGACCTGAGACGGGGCTCCGTATGCCCAGGCAAGGAACGACAGCAGAGCAGACGCACGCCTCTCGACTGCCTGAACATGGCCCGTCGGGAGATGCTATTGAACGCGTTTATGCAGTCAAAGGTGAGGAGTACGTGGTCCGGGTGAGCGTCGGCGTATGCACGGATGGCATGCACCACTACCTCAGTGCTACCAGACACTTCCACTCCTAGTTGCAGGGGTGCGAGGCTGGGCCCGAGGGAACTGCATTCTCGAACTACACATAGAGCGGCCAGCCGATACGATGCTTCACCGATGGCGATCGGTCGGATACCACCCGACGGCTTCGCGAGAGGTACACCGATACTGTGCAGTAGCTCAGGTAGGCGAGGCAGCCGCCCTGCTAGTAGTGTGTTGAGGAATTTCAGACATGTGCTTTGTGCGGGGGGGCTTCTGAGTGCATCAAAGATGTGCACAAAGGTCCAGCCGCTGTGACCGGGGGCCTTGCGCTTGCGCTCGCTTTCATTCAGGATCCTCAACAGAGTTTCTTCGGAGATCTGGACAGCGGGGAGGTGCTGTGGCAGGTCGCCTAGCACAGGATCCTCGCGGGGGTGGAGGTCGGCAAATTGCTTCTGAATTTTGGGCGTGACAGGAGCGGTGGGGAGCAAACTCATGCACTTTGCTGCATCACTGACGTTTCCACGCCGCGTGTGCGCATGCATCTCTGACGCCACTTGCTGCCGGTCGCTTCGGATAGTAGTGGAATATGTGGATGATTCGCGGCCCTTCTGGCTGCCTGGTTGGGGGGGTGAAGTTTGGCCTCCCGTCTCGCACTGCTTGCAGCTGCCTGCGCATGCCTGCGGTACCATCTGCCGTGCGTGTCAGGCACCGCCGTGCAAGGCTGAGCAGGGTTCGCATGGAACTTGCTGCTTCGTCAGAGCTAGCTGCACTTAGGATGCGCTCAAGCTGCAGCTGAACAACCTGCTGCCATTGATCGCTGAGGTGCTTCGGGGCACAGGACAGGGGCCTCAGATTGCAGTGCTTTGGACTGGCCCCAGCTGACTCTGCTCGGCTGCGCTGTGATGCAGCTTGTGATGCCTGTCTGTGTTTGCATCTCAGCCTCTGTCGTGGGGAACTCCTATTCTTCTTGTTGCCAGTTGCCTGGATCTTTGGTGATTCGCTACCGCTTCTGTCCTCTGTCTCGTGCACGAGCGCAGTGGAAAGATGGTCGCCGCTGGTGTCTCTGGCAGGTGCCTGAGGAGCTGCATTGGGACGACCTGCACTAGACTGGTTCAGTGACCCGGTGTCGCCCTTTGACTGGTGGGGGCGACTGCAGATGGTGCTGATTTTTTTGCACACTGCTCTTCGTGTAGTTAATCCTCTGCGAGTTGGTGTCGTCAAGCGGAGCGCTCGCTTGGATGCCTTCTCTTGCGGCATCTCTGGTTGCATCTCTGGTTGCGGTCCTGTAGCAGACAGCACCACTTTGAAGCTGATGCTTCTATGCTATGGATGCTTCTATGGTATGTGGAGATCTCCACATACCATAGAAGCTTCCTCTAGAGGAAGAATGCGCTCCTCGGTTGCTGCGCAACCAGCTGAGAATAGTTTGTGCTGGTGCTGATTGGCTTGTTAGGTCCTTGTGTGCACCTTTTTATGGATTATCCGGCTTCTTTTCTATGTAGCAGGGCCCTACTTCGCTACTGTGGGCACGGCTTAGTCGCCGTAGTCTTGCATGTAGGACAGATCATCTTGCCAGGATCTATTGCAATCTTGCTCACAAATATCTCCAAGCTGTGTACATGTCTGCAGAGCAGAGACACAACTCAGGGGTAACACGTTCACATGCCTAGGTATAGTGCTGCGTGGCACTCGAGTAGTATGTGGTAGCAGAGTCGTGGGTGAGCAACGCCTGGCGGATGTGGGGTGCGCATAGAGATACGACGAACACTTCCAGCACTGCAGCACCGTTCTGGTAAGCACTGACACCTCCTGTTCTGAACCTGCACCAAGAAACATAATGATCACACCTGTATCAAAGTGATACGCATGCAATACCAACGCGCCTTCGGATGTTTTCGCAGCAGTACTGGCTCTGGACGCCCATGCGTGCTCGAATGCTTAGTGACTAGCTATAGAACAGCCATGCAGCCCAGCATATGCAACACTCCAAAAGTACTCTAAACTGCGATTCAACTACCGTGGAGGTACTGTACGAGGCCCGCTCCATGTTTCCGCAAAGGCGCCACGGCAAACTGATGCAGCTCTGGACCTGGAAACCGCGTCTCGGCGAGATGATACGGCCCCCGACTGTGGCAAACAGGAGTAACAATGAACTGATTCTTTGAACACTGAAAATTTTCCTTCTCTATTCTTTTCTGGGCTGTTGCTCAGGTGTGTCTGTTGCCGCACAGTGATCGGATGTTTTATACATCATGCATGTATGCATGGCCACCCACTGTGCACGTCAAGACGTCATGTGGGGCAAGGTTTACGAATCCCTCGCCGAACACATGACTATGCACGGCGGTTTCATGTGTTGTTCCAGCCAGATTCCCTTGATGCTGGGATGTTATTACCATTTATGGGCAAGGTGCAGCCCAGGTCACAAATCCTGGCAGGAAGCCATGCAACACCCCTTTAAGGAAACGCACTGACAAGATGCTCCTTGTATAGCGCTGCAATGCACTGTGGAGTAGTGGTGGATGGCAATGGGATGCGCCGCAGTAGCCCCAACCCCCCTCTGATTCCCAATGAGCCCAGGAAGTTCCATTCGGAGACTATTTTCATCCCAAAAATCATAGATATATATTATGAATGGATAGATGTTATAAGTCACATAATTATAGACTTAGAAGCATGGAGAATCTTGCTCGTGGCCACATGCTACCAGCAGTAGATTCGCCGCAATCCAGAGGCGCCGCAGAAGGCCTGCCTGAGCCCTGAGAGCAGCCTCGGGACATCAGACGGCATTGTCTGTAAGCAGGTTACGTGTAGCGTCCGGGACAGGCAGCTGGGCGAACGGATGACTCTGATGATGCTATGCCCTGAGGGCAGTAGACAACTACAGTCTGTATACGAACACTGCATCCTTCACCATGCAGGCACTTGCATCAAGCACACTGCCACGCTTTCAGGAAATTCTTTGATGTGGTAAGATTCTGGTAGTGTGTGCTTGCGTAGGAGCGTTGCTTTCGCTTCTGCATAGTCCTGGAGTTTCCAAGCTTGGAACAGCTGCCACAAACTGGCATATGGCATGCATGACAACGCCATCCACGTCACCAGCTGTTTTCCGCCTGGATGCCCAGCGCGCAAGACATCAGAATGTTATCAGTAGAGTTTGAAACTGAATAAGATCGTGTGTGTTGCCTTGCATGTTGCAGATGGGGGGTGCACCGACTGCAGCGTGCTCCGCCGTCTTATGCAAAAGCTTATGATCAGCTGCGTGGTGACAGAATAGGAAGCAGGCTCTGTCCCGTGTGAACACAGAAATCGAAAGGGGCAAACTAACATTATTATTAAGGGTTTGTGTGTGGTTATCCGTGCAACGGGGTTCGAACGAAGCAGCAGGGTATTGTCGCGACCCCATGGTTCCCGCACCCCACGCCACTGGAAAAGAACGGTGCGTCATCCTATGGCTCGGAATTGTCTATGTGACGGCACAGTGCATCGAGCGCGCGAAGAATCTCACCGGCACTGAGGAGTCCAAAGAGGCTGTACAGTTTCTGATGGAGCATGCTGAGCGCACACTGCCGCCCAGAATGGTAAATTGGCTTCTCGCCACTACCTGTGCGCATCCATGCCCCCTTCCCCCCCCCCCCCCTCTTGTGCGCCTTTGCGGGTCTTCGAGACAGCAGAGACATTTCCAGTAAGTTAGGGGTGCATGACTGCCATTTCTGTTCATTCGTGCATTGCCTACTAAGTGTAACTTCTGCCGGATCATGTACTACATGCGTGACACAGCAAGAAAACATGCTCGCAAGTCCTAGATCGAGTTTGAAGTGCAGACACCCTTTCACCTGTTTCTAGGATCGTAGCCTGGATGAACAGTGATTCTTTCCAAAGATGCTGCTGTGCTTCTTTCCAAAAATGTTACTGAGACCTCTTGCTTACAGGCACCTGTGAGTAAGGGTGTTGCATGTGGAATCAGGTGAGCCTGCTTGAGGCAGATGCAGCGCAATCATTCTGCCGAGCTTACATGTGCAGCTGCATTTGTGCAGGCCCCCCGTATCATGACTTCTACAACCCTACCCCCACCTCTTTCCCCTACAATCCTACCCCCACCTCTGCACCCTACAACCCTACCCCCACCTCTGCCCCCTACAACCCTACCCCCACCCTCTACAAGCGTACTCCTACCTCTGCACCCTACACCCTACCCCTACCCCCACCCCCTACAACCCTACGCCCACCCTCTACAATCGCACTCCTACCTCTGCACCCTACAGCCCTACCCCCACCCCCTATAACCCTACGCCCACCTCTACACCATACAACCCTACCACCACCTCTTTCCCCTACAACCCTACCCCCACCTCTACACCATACCCCGGCCTCTTCCCCCTACAACCCTACCCCCACCACGGTAGCTTCCGGTGATGCAACCCAGGTGGATTTTGACTTCGAAGACACGTTCTTTGACGTCAGGAGCGGGATAGAAGGCAATCGCGAGTTGTTTGAATTCATGGCTGCGGTAAACAAGTGTGTGGATGAGTTCAACTTTGATGAGTTCGACTTTGATGAGTTCAACTTTGATGAGTTCCACTTTGATGAGTTCGACTTTGATGAGTTCGAAGATGTGCACCTTCGGCCATACGACATGGATTACATCGATGGCAGCTACCTACTGGAAGACGCCAGCTGTCGATACGCTTCTGCGTTTGATCGCTAAGTATCCATGCAGGCGGAACTTCCATCCTGGTGCGGTGCATGCTCCTTTGTAGGTCAGTTTTGAATCATATGACACCAAATCCAACCAGGTGATATTGTCCTCTCCTCGCATGAACAGCGCCATGCTTTTTCAACCGTACCTTTGAAACTATGCTTTCCTCCGAATCTATTGTTTGGTCTCTTCATGAAAAACCGTGCATGGCTCTGTATGCACGTGAATCGTAAGAAAGTGTAAAATTGTCACTGAAACATACATAGCCAGTGGCTCGCCACTGGAAACCCCAAGGGTGCATGCCTGTTGCGTGATGATGCATGTAGCGGCCAAACTTCTTCAATGCCCCACCCTCTTTGCCGCTGCTTCTTTAATCATCCCCGCTGACAGAAGGTTGCAGCTGCAGGTCAAGCTCAGAAATAAGCAACCGTCATCTCTGGAAGACCTCTGTGAAATACAGTTCTAACGGGACTGTTGTCTGCGCCTGCCTGCGCTGCTCCATCAAGACTAGTTTCATCGAGCCGCACAAAGTCACCTCCAGACACTGTGATATTGCCAACCAGAGCATCGTTAAGCGATGTTGCCGTACGCGGGTACTCTGAAGTAGGACAATCTCAAGTGCGTGAGGTTTGTGACTGTGAATTTGTGTGGGCTCGCAATGAACTTCTTCTTCTTGGATTATGGCACAGGCAGTCATGCATGTTATGCGTAGATAAGATCCACAAGTACGAATGCAATGTAACCCAAAGCAAGGCAGAAGTTTCTGACCAACTCCTGTATATACATTATGTACACTACATGACACAGCATGCATGTTGCCTTTCTGGTGTTGAGCCTGTTGAGGGCATGGGAGCGGGGCGCATTGCGGGGGCCAACATTCAGTCGAATTCAAAAGGCTTATTCCTGAGCCTCCAGGTGAAGGTACCTTCAGAACATGCTGCAAAGTTTGGCACATGTTTGTCATCCGCGCCAATAGCTGCGCAGCTTGCATGCAGCAAAACCTTTCCAGAGGCAGCTCCTGCAGATGTTTAGAGACCGGTGAAGCGGGGGTTTGTCTTCATCCAGGCGCTGGAGGCTTGCCTCTGTGCTGAATTCTGAGTATAACAGAAACTACCTTAACACTCGATGCTATTTGTTGATAGTGCAAAAACCGTGTCGGCTCGATGCAGCTCCATCTGCAGCCTCACGCATGCCTCCTGGCGATCCCTCCATGCATAGTCTGCCTCACATTCTTGTCTGTCCACCCTGTGCACCATTGCTCCAAAATTAGGGCTCAAAATTAAAGAGCTCAAGCGGCAGACTAACGCGTTCAATGTATGTTCCATATTTTGTCATTTTACAAAGTACTCGAAAATCCCAAAATCCAACACCCCACAACCTATGCATGGCCATGCTGAGCAGTCCTTGTTTCGGCCCGCCCCGTACACATCTCATCACCGACCCGAGCGCTTGGGCTCTCTGTATTGTAGCCTACACTTTGCAGGTGGTCGCCGTGGAGAGAGGGCCTGCTGCCCCTGGAAGCCACCTTTAGAGTGTGACCTTGTACTGCACCTCAACCCTGCACCCAGTGTACCGCTGGCCAAGCCCGCGGTGACGTATACACTATTGTCAGCCCTGGCCCTCGCCCCAAGGCCCTTGACACAGTTCTCGCCCACTCACCCTGGAGGAGGCACTAATCTCTCGCGTAATGCCACCTCCACCGCCGTTGCCACCTGCATGCACAAAGGTTCACAATTCAACGTGTGCCGGGTGCCCGGTCTCCCGTTTCGTGCCTTTGCTACTGAATCGTATAGCTACCTGGACTCGCAAGGTGTGCAGCATCTCAGGCAGCTGGCCACCGCAGCTTCCAGCATTGGTCACGTGTTCTTTGGGGCTTCCCTTGCCAGTGGCCACCGGGAGCTCAGTGTTGCTTTGTGCAAGGGTAACGACGCTCTCTTCAGGTCGGGAGTTCAATTATATTCCCGTGCCGGTGGCCATGTACGTCTGCCTGGCCTGCTGGTTCCGACTGGTGACGTGGAGTGTTGGAGTGAGTCGTACATGCATGCGTGCTTGATCACTATAGACATTTCTAACTCTACTCTGCCACAGTTGTACA
>JAUMHD010028400.1:0-30777 GCA_032359135.1 Ulvella scutata
TGAAGTGGTGGATGTTTTGTGTTAGTTGATTCTGGCTATTTGGGTTCATGCCTATTTACTACCTTTCCGGTTTGTAAAAGTCATTTCAGTAATTGCCCCCAAAAATATTACTTTGAATCATTTGGCTGACATAATTAGTCTTTCCCCATTTCTGAACTATACCCCTGGTGGCGGGCTCCGTATTAGGCCTGCCTGAGTGTTTCTGTGTTGGGGGATCATATCAGAAAAAGCGTGTGAAAGTCATCTTATATACGTCTACTGTTGCGGGATCAAATCCATGGCTTTCTTGGTCTTCAAATAATCATTGACACTGGGTCATTGGCAGCGTGCAGAGGTCGGTTGGGCACCGACATGCGAAAGGAGAAGTGTGTAAAGTTATAGGCATAACAGAAACGAGAAGTCAAGGTTGTGGTTCTTGAACGCGTGGTGAATATTCTGAAGTTGTGGCCACAGGGCTGAAAAAGGAACTTGTACTCGGCTTTAATCAAAAGCAGATTGAAGTGCTATGCAGTGTCCGAACCGCCATCGACTCAGCTGCAACACATGCTTTCATTTTCAGGTTCTGCGAGTTAAGGTTCTCATACCAAAAGAGCCCGATCGGGTATGATCGTATTCAACCACTAGGGGCGATGATGTCACTGATATAGTAGATTAACCTACAATCGTAACATTAATGGTGACGGCATCATAAGAAGGGAACCGAAAAGATGAAGGACCAAGAATATGTTACGGTATATGATTCACAACGACAGTATCAGCACTAAATAATGGGCTGCAGTAAATAATGAAACATGACCAAACTGTGGCTAAATTTTGAACCCTTGCGTCCAAAAAGCGCTAGTACACGCTCAAGATTGAACAGCTATCTGTTGTTTTGGTGTAATATCTTGCAATTGTTGGGATATCTGACCTAGGTTCTGATGAGGCTTTTACCACATTTATTTTGCACCACTTCTTCCCGAAGTGCGTTGTGGCCAACTGCAAATTGAACCATGAAGATTGTCAAACGACTCACCCCATACTTAGCGCTTGTACCGTATGCACAGTCTGTGAGTAAGCAAGCTAGCAAGGATTTTAGATTCGTTAGCGAGGCTGCTATGCGCTATTTCCTTTGACCATGGAAAGCGATGAGAACGAAATGTACGTATGCGTGCGCCTGGGTAGTAGCCCGGGGAAGCGTTGCCTCACTACAGGGCGCATCAGTCATCCTTGCAGGCAAGTGTACATGTTGTGCAGACATGTACCCAGCCATGCGATTGCCAGCTGCCCAGTAGGTTGGGTGCCCGCCATCGCCACGTCTTGCCAAGCAGCCTGAGGTGAGATGAAGGCATGAAGAGCACAAAACATTATGCTTGAGCACAAAACATTATGCTCAAAGGTGTTGGATAATACTTTTCGCTGATGTTTTGATGAAAGTCATACTGTTTTCCACAGCAACAGAGTTCACTTCCCCAACGTGAAGCCCCACAAACTGGAACATACAATGGTGTAACCTAATCGCGTTCAGAACGGAGATATCAGCGTTAGGACACTTTTGGTCACAAGCGTCGGCAATCTTTGACAGTGCGGAGGTCGATGTCAGAGTACATGTTTAATGCATATTCTGGGACCTACAAAAACGGCACGTTTGCGCACCGATGCATCATAGCCAGAGTGTTGCACCTTGGGAACGACCGCGGCGGCACGTTCGTCCTCCCTGAGATGCCTAAAAAATCTGATCTCGTTTAGTAAATGCTTCGCACGGTGGTCTTTATAGTACACCTGCTTCAGGACCAATGTGGCTTGGCCGTCCTCATCAGAGTACATCAGCGCGCCACACACCTGCATCACGGTGGCTGGGAGGGTTCACGACAGGATTCCTCTGAAGGAGTTGCGCAAAAGTGATTATTTCGGCGACATGTTCTTTTTAGGGGGTGGTACATAGAACAATTCACTACTTTCCAACCATTATACGTGGTGATGTCCACTCAAAAGAATAAACTATTTCGGCCCAGGGCAATATATGCACTAAAAGCAACCGTGGTGCACGAGGATTGCCCAATCAACACTGCATCTCAGGAGCGTGCATGGAAATCCCACCATGAAACCTATTCTGTCAGCATCAATCGGTTCAGCGATCACTGGAATGTCTCCACTGGGTTCTGCTGTTAGCTGTTCTGTATCTGCTGCTGCCATCCCTGCGGGACTTGAGCTTTGCGGCTCCTGTGGCCAGGGGGGTGGTTCGTTCCCCACAGCATCTTTCCTGCAACTTCAAAAAGCTGTGCATTCTCCTCACACACCTCGCTCCTAGTTCAGCAGTTGGTGGGCAACTGCGAATTCTGCTTGCGTAGCGGCGACAAAGAACATTATGTAATTCATATGAATGATTATGTAAAGTAACGGTAAGCCACATCCAAAGCGGAACACTCAAAGCCACAACACAAGTTGGTGCACTCATCTGGCCGAGGGACTGCAGGGCTCCCAAAAAACTTGGTCCAGCTAGTTGTACCGTTCCTTGCCTTTTCCTTCATATCCATCGCATCCTGGAAGAAGCGCGCCATGCATGTTGCCAGGGCGGGACCTGTCGACTTGAAGTTCTTCACACAGAACTGGATGTGAACGTCAGAACCTTGAAGATTGCTTCCAACATCGCAACAATCTCCGCCATGACATCCATCATCAGAAGACTTGCGGCGAAGCACGATAAACATGAATAACACCCCATTTGTGAGGATTCCATGGGTCACGCGCAGCCGCAGCAGGTGTGTGTAACTCTGCAAGAGAGGGTGCGGGCCCCCTCCGACTTTGTTCAATGCTGTTTTGAAACCTGACACAGAGTATGCAGTGGTGTCACACAGCGCCTCATGCCAAGCCACCACATCGCTTACTGTGGTCCAACCCTCTGAAAAGCGTGCCAGCTTTTCAATCTTAGCCTGTAACTCCAAGTCTGCCTGCATCACATTCATCAACGACTTCATCTCGATCGTGACCAAAGGGAACTCGCTGTCAAACAGGATCCAGACTGGCTTCCTTTGTGCCGCCTGAATTTTCTGTTGCAGGTTCCTGGCTCCGGGGGACATTTTAGTTTTGCTCACCCCCTTGCAATGAATAGGTTTCGATTTTATCTCTCTGAAGAGAAGCAGCCGCTCATCCACGTCTTTTGCAACGTCGGCAATTACCTGTTCTAGGTACGGCCCAAACCAGGATATCCGAAAGCTGTTTCCGTCCCAGGCATCTGCAAACAATGGATGCGTGGGTAGGTGTATAGGTGTGTGTAGAGTTACATGTGTAACTCCATAGAATGGCTCATGTACCAGCAACTCAACGTATGCCAACGTAGTGTTGGTGAAGAGGTGGGCGCGAGGAATGCTGTGCTGGAAATGCACCATACACTGCTGCATGGCGGATGGTGGGGTGCTGTTGGTGTTCCTCGATACCTCTGCTGCCTACATAACTCCTAGATTGTAACGTACTTCGCCAAATGAGGTAGCTGTAAAGAAGACCGGTCTGCAACCCCGCCGAAATAATTAGATTGAAAGGTTGGTATAATCGGCGGTGTCGCCGACATAATTAGATTCGCAACCAAAAGCCATCAGCCGAAGGACGATTTCTCGCCATTATTGCAACTCCCTTATATTTTTCCCTGAGTCGTGCAGGGAGGTGGAAGTAGTGCCGGTTAGGCACGTTTCGTATTTATTTATTTTTCTCACCTGCAGCTCTGGAACAAAAAGATATTCCCTGTACGCCATCAAGATTAACACGGTGCAGCCTAAGCAAAGTTGAGATGTATCACAGATTGAATCGTCGCGCACGCCGACCTCCATACCGCTAGCACCTTTGGTAGAGACAGACCTTGTGCTGTTCTTGGGTCGTGTTTTTATGTGTATACGTTCTTATGTGTATACGTTCTTATGTGTATATGTTCTTATGTGTATAGCAATGCGAGCTGCTCATGCTCATGCAGAAACCAACAATGAACTTTGCAGCCTGTTCGTGGTCTTTGCTTGTTGCAAGTTAGGCTACACCGTTTTGATCTTGGAGTTTGCGTGACAAGTCGTTTTTTTGGCCCAGGGCAGAAAATGAAATAAAATAGTGGAAAAAGCTGCTTACAAGGCCCGTAAAGCCGCGCAAGCAACGCTATATAACTTGTATGCAGTAGTTGAGCAGAATGGCGTACTTTTTTCATGTTCACTTGGAGTTTGTTGCCCCTCAGCACATGGAGCCGCACCGTACTATTTTTCTCACCTTGAAATTTACTTGTGTCTGTTGTTGTAATGTAGCGTTTGAATGTTACCATTCTACAAAATCTGAGCTCAGCTGTTCAGTGGCGATAGTCGGCTGCCTAAAGCTGCAGCGTTTTGCCCTTGGAGTTTGCGTGACACGAAGGCTGACAAAGAAAAAATAATTGCGGATTAACATTTTTTGTTAAAAAAACACTGTACACACATCTGCACAGGCTGCCAAGCAAGTACACGACTCCTTATACAGTCAGGGACAACGTAGCGTGCTTGATTATTTACCTTCAGCGCGTTAGATGTACTCTGTGGTACATGTATGTTGTGTGCCCCATGCATGTGCACATGCGTGTGTCTCATCGCGCACATGCATCGGTGGGCCAGCAGACCTCTGTCCTCCAGTCTGTTACTCCGAGTGTACTAGCATACAGTCTAATACGGGCAGAAAGTATTAAGCTCACGTATTCTCGAGTTGCACTGCTGCATCACTCAAATTACACTATATTTCCACTCGACTTTCCACACGATAGCATCCAAGTCAAACAGAGCAACGCTCCTGGCCTATTTGAAGACACATAGCATCTACGTCTAACATATCCAAGCTCAGATCCGTCACGCTCAGCCCCTCACCATCCGGAGCACGGTGTGGAAGCACAACGCAGGATATGGCATCTCGAAATTAAGAGTAGTATACAGCAGATATAGACTGTTTTGCTAGTCTGCATCACCTATGAAACGCTGCTGGGTGACGCTGCAACCTGAAGAGTCCAGAGCAGTGGCTGACAGCACGTCGTGATCACGACCAGTAGTTGGGGAAACTTTTCATAAGAAAACAACTTTTAAAGGGTCCCCCCTTTGGTTTTGGTGGGAAACGTCGAACAGGTCGGGCAGGTCGGGCGAAGCCCGACTAGAAATGGGACACTTTGTCAACCACTGGTCCAGAGCTCGTGATACCAGCCCTGGGTCGAGACGCCATGCTGGAGTGTTCTTATGTTCTTAGGGATGTACCATAATAATTTGTATATTCGTTGTGTGCATACCGTTTTCGCCTCCTGGGCGCTGCACACGGGACATACGTCCACTCCAGAGGCCAGTACACCCCAGCGCAACAACCTGCTGGTCAGCACTGTTGGAATGTGGTGAAGTCAATAGGACTCAACACATCCATGCATTAGGATTACGTAAACCATTAAGTAACGACATGGCATCTAGATAGATCTAGGTTTGTCTGGAAGACTGTAGAACACTAGGTTCTGCAAGGGTCTAGAAGGGTCTAGAAGGTTCTCGACTACCCTAGAGAGTGGTAGAGGCTACTAGAGCTTAAACATGGACTGGGACAAGACATGCAATGCTTATAGTTGTGTTTATAGCATCTAGTTGATGACTATATATGCAGAGGAGCAGTCTTGGGTACAGCAGTTTAAGTATTTTCACAATACCGTAACTCGTGTGCCTCGTGTGTTCTTTATCAGGTTATGGGCCCATCACGCTTCCACTGCGCCAAAATGAGCCGCTGAGGGGCAACCAACTCCAAGTGAACATGAAGTAAGTACGCCATTCTGCTTAACTACTGCATACAAGTTATATAGCGTTGCCTGCGCGGCTTTACGGGCCTTGTAAGCAGTTTTTTTCACTATTTTATTTCAATTTCTGCCCTGGGCAAAAAATATAACACTTGTCACACAAACTCCAAGATCAAACGGTGCAGACTTGCATTCAAACGCTACATTACAACAACAGACACAAGTAAATTTCAACATGTGAAAAATCGTACGGTGCGGCTCCATATGCCATCCACACACCCCCAGAGCCACCTCTCTGGTGGTCTTGAAGTCCCTTGTCTGTACTCGATGAATAGGCTCAGGAAACGAATACTCTTCTCCATGAATCGCTGTATTCTTCAGGCATTCCATAGGCAGATTACTTACGCGGCTGTCACCTGATATCAGAGGCTTGTTCATGTTTACGCAAGGCCAAGGGAAGACGTTGTACAGCGGCTCATTGTACAACGTCTCTGCGCTCATTGTGGCAGTTTTTAAGTCACCTGAAGCGCATTATACGTCCTTACTGCGCCAATATTGCAAGCAACTGTTTGTTGAGCATGACACAACCACATATCACGGCCATATGGCGCTGGTTAAAGGCATCGGCGAAGCGCTGGAGCACACCACTAACACATACATAGCCTGAGAATTGCAAGCGGAGCTTGCCTAGAATGAGATCTGCCTTCCGTGGTTCCTGATGTTGCAATGCACGTAGAAGCCCCTCTTCTGCGTCCTCTGCAGTGACTTCCGGTATTTCGCAGTCAAGGCAGTTCTTGTAAAGTGAAACGAACTTGTGCACAAACGGCACCGGCATGTGCTCAATGTCAAACTTGAACACAGGAACTTGAGTCTCCTCTCGGAAGTTGCCGTCGGCCCACCTCCTGATGGAATTGAGGAGCAGCAATGCCACCCGCATGGTGGGGTGGGTGTCTGCATCCACAGCGAGCCGCTTCCAACGCGTGTCAACGTCGAGTGCAGTAGCTGACATCACGCCAGGCACCGCGTGAAAGGTGTGGCACAGTGGTATGTGGGCCCCTCAGTAGCCTCGATCCACGATACTGCAAATACGCTGAAGGTGACACAACAAGTTCAAACGGTACGGAACACATGTAACACACGCACCACACTTAATACTGTTGAACATAGCCAGTCTAACCACTGGACATCTGAGCTCAGGTGTCCAGACCACTGGACATCTGAGCTCAGGTGTCCAGTGGTTACAGTAGACTGGCTATGTTCAACAATTACTCACGCAGGAAGCATTTCTGGGGCACAGAGACGAACATACACAAGCTCTGTATGCCAACATGTGGCGCATGGAAGTGACTGTGAAGTACGAAACTCGATGCTTGGTGTATGACCTGAGTTCTGTCACTCGTAGCAGAACTGGCTCAAGTACGCACCTGTAAAATCTCGCAACTGTGTGACACAGTTCATGCGTTCAGGTGTGACTGGGTGTACAGTTCACTGACAGTTTTCACTCTTCCCCGTCTTGTGCGTGTGACTGGGATTTCCTGCAGGCAGTGGCGAAAGAAAAACGCAAGGCAGCAGCACAGCGTGGAGAGAGATTGAGGAAACGGACAGAGATGGCGAAGGGGATGAAACGAATGAATCCTGCACCTTGGCACCACTGCTGATGCAGCCATGTAATCACAGTGTCGCAACACAGCTGAACCCAACAATGGAGCATCTGAAAGTAGTCACCGACGCAAGCACCGTAAACCTGTGCGCTTTGTGTGCTTCCGTGCCGCGTCACTTTCGATGTAACTTCTACCCACATATGCAACAAGACAATCGGCCGGCCATACACAGCGCCGAATCGTATGCAAGAACAAAACAACGAGCCCGTCAGAGACAGCGCCAAACCCTACAAACAAACGCCACATCAGGAGTACGGAGGGAAACATCGCTACGGGAACTAAGTGGCTCGGGGCGGCGCCTGTCACCAGGAGGTGGGAGGGGAAAGGGGCATGTATCCAGGGGCCGACGAAGGAAGGCATGGGCCGGGAATCAATAGGCGGCGGAGGAGGAGGAACGTGCAACATGCAATGGCCAGGTGCATGTGGAGTGGGGGGGGTATTGTGTTGGGCGTGGGCGCCGGCTGTGGGGGGACGGGGGCGTCGCCATTCAGGAGGAATGTGGCTCCCAACTGGCGCAAACCTTGGTCCACAAAGGTCCTCTCGTCAACTGCACCGGTGGAGTCACCACAATCCACGATCTACAACAGCAGTGGAACAAGCAACAGTAGCAAACTTCTGCAAATGACCCTCAGCAGAGGGGGCTAACTCCTCAAACGTAGACAAAACTGAAGGAACCATGGCGGCTCCGTTCAAGACATTCTTCCTACTCTTCGCTGTCTCGGCGTCAAGAAACAACACTGACTCACACTTGCCCAGGTAGGTAGGACAAGTAGGATCAATAATGCTGACATCACAGCCAACACTGCCTGTAGTATCAAACACATGAAAATCAACACGGTTGCCATTCACAACAGCCGGATCAAGAACACCCTCACCCTGCAAGTGAGCATCAGCAGGCTCCCTAGTGCTAGCCTGAGCAGATTGCATGACACACGCGCACCAACAGCATTCAACGGAAACATCATGGCACACCACGTGCACATCCGCACAGCACCTACACCTCAGGACCTGCCCTGTGCTGAAAACCACACCCACAGGTCAAAGGGCAATCTTGCAGGGCCGCAGGACACACGCCCAACTGGTCACGCAACGAACACATTACATCCCCATCTCCAAGAACGCAGTTATATGCAACGGCAGTTAGATGCAACAGCCATTAAACCCCCTTAAGACGTCTGGACATCCTGCAGCTGTGGGACATACGTGTATGTCAGCGTCAAACAACTTTTTTTACACATGATTCTCATGCCTGCCACCGACAACCACCAACCTCTGCATGCATCACTGTAACTGCTCTTTCTCTTCACACTATTCTCTGGCCCTGTCAATTTGGTCCTATCTCTTTCCCCATCGCATCTCAAACCCAAACTCGAAGACCTAACAGCCTTTAAACCCCCTCAAGACGTCTCAATCGTTGCTTTGGACAAACCTCCCTTGCCCTTGTGAGAGGACATCTGAGACCGCATCAGTGAATAGCGCTCTCGAAGCGACGGCGATATCGCCAGAGACGCTAGCGACTCGTCGCCTGTAGCCACAGACTCGTTGTTGGTGCCCGGACGGGGAGGATCTTGAAGTGACCACATCGACGAGGGTTCTGAGAACTTGCTGCCGGAAAAACTGGAGCGTAGGGTTGTTTGGACACGTGGCGGTACTTGACTCCGCACAGAACCCTCCGACGCACAGTTGTCTCCACTGCTCCTTGAACCCTCCTCGCCACTTTGAGAATCAACCGAACATTCCTTACCATCCTTACAGCACACAGACTTGTTTTCTGTCGCGCCGGAAATGATCAAACCCTTGCCGCGCTCACAACTCTCTGAGGCACTGCTGCATCTCTCAGATGTGGCGTGGGGGGCGCCGCTCACGCCACATCTGGCAGTGGTGGCACCCCTGCTGCTACTTCTGCTGCCCCTTGTGCGGCTAGAGGAACGTTTTCGTGGCTCTCGGCTGCAAGACGTAGCGACCTTTTGGTTTCGGGTGTGCCGCTGGATGCCTTGCCGCTGGCTGTTAGGTTTCGGAATCGCTGGAAACGTAGTTACCCGGCCGGATGATCTATCAGTCAGCGAACCTGCGGAGTTTCGGTCAGTTTTTGGAGACTGCAACTTCACGAGAAACCCTTCTTTGTTAGGGTTTGAAACCCCACCAGTCGCGTCATGGGACTCAGTAGAGTTTGGCTGGGTGACAGAAGTGTGGGTGCCGGCGCTTTCGGAGGTCGTTTGAATTTCAAAGGTGCTGTCCAGAGCGCCAAGTGGCGGGTACGGCAGCGGGGATGACGTAAACTGCTCCTTGCTGAAAGTGCGGGGGGGCGTGCTGGTCGCTGCTGCAGCGGCCGGAAGGCGGGTTGAGGGGGACTGGGACTTGCGCGGGGTCTGTACATGCACCTGCGCGGGTGATGTGGATCGAGAGCTTCTGGAAGAACGCCGAGGAGAGGCAGGGGGGGTATCGGACGGTGTTGGCGATGGGGAGGGTGAGTTTGAGTGTGGCTTAGGGGGCGCCACATATGCGGGCGAGTTGGTGACCCGGACCTCACGTGACAGTGGGCGAGCTCGGGGGGGTCGAACACTCCAGCTGGGGGGTGGAAGCCCCCCTCGCGGGGGGCTTGGGGACGTAGACTTTGGAGGTGGAGAGTTCACGCCGTTGCCGCTGCAGTCAACATTTCGAGGACTTTGCTGGGCGGAGGGCGCGCGAGCAGAGGTAGGCGAAGCGGAGCGGAAGATCCCTCGCCAAGAGGGTTTGCCCGGCTTAGGGTTCCCCGTGGTTTCGGGGGAGATCTGCGTGTTTTTGGGCTGCGCAGTGGGTGGAGGTGGTGGGCTGCGGGAGGTTCTGGAAGTGGCTTCAGGGGTCCTCGGGGGATGTGTCGAAGGCCCTCTTGATTGCAGGAATGTGTCGTGAGTGTCTGGGGGGACAAACACATTGTCCCGGATCTGCAGATGTGGATGCTTCAAGCGTAGCTTTAACTTTCTGGCGGCATGACGGCTTGGTTTTGTTTTGACATCACAATGTGTGAAGCTCCCTTGAAAGCATGGGCACTGGCCATACTTTGCAAAAAACAATTCACAACTGGACATATGAAGGATCAGAAGTTCTCATGCAAACTTTGCTTATCAAACGGGTACAACTTGGAGGTGGTGATGCAGAGATTTCTGATCTGAATCAGGAATAAAAATGTGCAGACAACACCATTCATTCTTTAGTTATCATGCACGCCGTGACGTTCCGCCATTCCTATAATGCATGGGGAAACGTCAACAACAGGGAACAGGTAACACAAAACACAACTGCATGCTCAGATTTGCACAGTCTTGCATGCTACCCCATTGCACGCTTGTTCTTCACACTCACGAATGCATGTGTGAACCCTCAGGGGCGACACAGAATTCTAAACAAACGAATCGTATGCGGAGCAAACATCTCAAACCCTGAAGGTTGTCGGTTATTATAGCAAGTACAGTTGCAACTCACCCCAGTTGTCTCCTCCTCGATCTCGTGCATGCATGCGGCCGATTGTCTCCCTTTCTTACTTTCAGATTCCTTTCCTGCACGGGTAGGGTTGTTCGTTTTCGCTGAACGATGCTTTCTAGTACAGCCTTGTTCACAATGTTAACGATGTTAACAATGTCTCCATAGAATACTACTAACCGAACAGGTAGTGAATAGGCCTGAACCCACAAACCTTAGATGCATGAGGGCCCCGGGGGCCTAAGAGCGAAAACCAACTAACACACAAGAAACATCCACCACTTCACTCGAAAGGAACAACATAGAATATAGGGGCCGCCGTTCAGTGGGGCCCCGGGCCAACGCTATGTTGAACAGGGGTAAAGTTAGGTAATCGGGAAAGACCGATTATGTCATCAAAATGCTCCACAATATTTTGTTTGTGGGCTGTTATATGCAACAATTCATGGCAGCCATGATAGAGGCTAATCAATTTGGCAGACAGTGGCTGCCAAGTTCTCAATAACGACACCCCTGTTGATGGTAGTGATATCACGCTGCACGCCTCAGCGTGTCCCACCCCTTCGAGGGTGCTGAGGCCGAAGCCCTTCTTGAGTATGGCGTGGTTCCTGATTAGCTTTTTTCTTTTTCAGCTGTCACGTTGTCATTGTCAGAAGATCATTGTCAGAAGTCTGGCTGAAAATTTGAATCAACATGTGCAGTTGCAATGTGCACATTCCTTGCATACATTATACAGAGGGTCTACGGCGGCTGTCAATGCAATCTGGTGCTGTTGTGCCATTCGACTGATGTGGTGTACCATTTGAGCTCCTTGAATTTGCCTATTTGGGTTCAAGCCTATTCAATACGTTTCCGGTTTGTAAGGTGTACACTCAATCAAGTAATCGCTTTCCGGTTTAGCTGTCGCTGTTGGCAAGAGAGGGCCCAATCGGCCGCAAAAACACCTGTAGCCACGGTTCACAGCAATGATGACGACACACGAGGTTGGAAAATATGCTAACTTGCAGGTCCTTAGGGTTCTTCGCGCTGGAGGAAATTGCTGCGGGGCAGGAAAAGAAAATACGCGGTCAGCAGGGACTGAACCTGCGTTGCGTGTGCCATTGCTGTCCTGCGTTGTAAGTGTCAAAGATCGACTTCGAACGCTTCCTTTGCTGCTACCAGGGCCAGAACTCTGCGCGTACGCGTCGGCGACCATGGGCGCGCCCATGATGGCTACAGGGGTGCACGCATCAGCAGACACGGCAGTGGCTTCAGGCGCGCTGGTTGGCTTCGTAGCACCGAGGCTGTTCACACGGGCGTAAGATGACGCAAGAGAGCGAATCTCGGAACATTCTACAGAACCTTCCTCGCTGCTGTTCATTCCAAGAGCATGCATGCCGCTTGCAGCAGCCCCAGGGGATCGTGGTTGCCTATCAACCTCCTGCAAATCAAGTTCAACTTGAGAGAGGGTGCCCATGGAATAAATTGTAAACTCTGTTGAACATAACCAGTCTTCTTTATCCACTAGGTTTGGCATGTCCTGTGTCGTTGGTGCGAGGTCGAGCTAAGTTGTCATGCGATGATTTGCTGGTACATGAGCCATTCTATGGGGTTACGCCTGTAACTTTACACAGTTACTTTATCCTCTCGACACCTGAGCTCAGCTTTCCAGTGGGCAAAGTAGGCTGCCGATGTCGCACAAATGTTCTATGGAGTTTGTGTTACCTGTAACTTTACACACTGTTCTACAATACAAGGAGTTGTAACTGCAAACTTATCACAGCTCATTTTGTGTTTGTTACTGTGGGATACCTAGGCTCTTGCCTATTCACCATCTTTCCGGTTCATAAAGCGGTTGATCGTTCTGCTTCTGGTCTGCGTCCTATGTTCTAGACCCATCTATGTGCCATCCCGGCGGCAGAAAAACTATCTTTACTGCTTTTTTGGGTGCCATAATAAAAAAGAGCACGCAATTCTCTGTAGATACATGCATGCACCTTGTAATACAACGCTGCCATGCGGGTTGGCTTCATGCATATTCACCACTACCTTTCGGGTTTTGTATAATTCACAACGATGCAAGGTGGGTATTCATTCGAAAGGTTGGTGATCAGGAAACTGTTACTACATCGATGAGAGCATACTTGTTTACTGCATGCATGTAGGGTTTTCATCTCGGCGCATGCTCCGAATTCCGACGAAGCCCTAGGCGACAGTTCCATGGAAGCGCTGTCTTTGACAACATGACGTGCAGAACCCTCATACCAAGACAAAGTTGAGGATCCTGGTCTGGCCAGAGCCTGCATGCATGCATGAGCATATGCCAGCTTAAGCAAACGAAATACATGGCTGTGACGAAAAGTTTGTAAAGTTACAGGCCGAACTCCATAGAATGGCTCATGTACCAGCAAATGATCAGTTACACAACTCCTTGTATTCGTAGAACAGTGTGTAAAGTTACAGGCATAACTCCATAGCACATTTGTGCAACATAACCAGTCTCCTTTGCCCACTGGACACATGAGCTCAGGTGTCTAGTGGATAAAGTAACTGTGTAAAGTTACAGGCAGAACGCCATAGAATGGCTCATGTACCAGCAAATCATCGCCTGCCAACGTGAAAAAAAGCATCAACACAGAAATGATCTAAAAGGCTGTAACAAGTAGACCACAATAACCAGCCCTTCCTGCACGCGAATACCACAAAACATGACACATTTCAGAATAGTTGACGAGTAGAAGTTCACAGTAGGATTTCACAACACGCACCTGGTCGGGGCTGCTCTGCGTCTTGTTAACACCAGGAACATCACTGTTCACACCAAGAACATTACTGTTCCCGCTGTGTGTCTTCAAGTGCGATCTAGAAACGTCTTCACCTCCTACTCCTACTTCTCCGAACTGTGGCTCAGGGGCAGTTCCAGGTCCTTCGCAGCTCACCGGTTGTTTCGTCGGAATGTTCTGGAAAGGCCCGGCGGCGCGAGGGGGGTTCAGTGGGCCTGGCTTGTTCTGATGCATGCTTAGTGCTGACGCAGTTTGATTAGTTAGGTCAGAGGATGCATAAAGCTGGATGTCTTGTGATCCGTATGGTGAGCTTTCAGCGTTCTTTTGAACTGGCGATGCGCTGGGGGACATTGTGCCGGCTTCAGAGTTGTTTCCTGCATATATTACGTTAATATGCTTATGTTTTAAAGAAAGTATTAGTCTGGTTGGTTGGGGAGGGTAGGGAGAGTAGGGTGTGTGGTTGCAAAATCTTAAACTTTTTCCCGGCCAAAACACAAAACAAACTCCCGAAAATAAAACATTTCTTCCCAAAAGGAAAAAAACGAGAGAAGCCCGCACCAGAGACACATCGCAGGGGGCTTGGCGCCCGCCTACCTCTACTCATGGATTTGGAACCACCGCTCGCCCATTTTTGTGGAACTTCAACCGACGCCGTGCGGAAATCTGATGACATAATCTGCAGATCACGTGACTTGGGGCTTTCCTGACTTGTACACACAACTGTGGTGGACGATTGATTTGTAGGGTTGTTCTTCTTAACGCCCAGGTCCGGGGGAGCCACATGAATGGTGTGTAGCTGCACATGGGCGCCACTACTGTCCCCATCACTACTTGTTGCCTCACGCGTCATCTGCGAGATTCTCTGGAACGCGTTTTGGTCACCTGTGGACACCTCTGTGTCATCTGTTGGCGTGGACGTGCTCCTAAAACTACTTTTGAAGCTGCTACGGAACCTTCCGGTGTCCGTGACCGGCACCATCGTATAATCCGAAGGGTTTACGTAACCCTGGTGATCAGATCCACGTGGGAAGCTCAAACGTTGGCCCCAGGACCAAGCGCCGCCCTTTCTGCCGGTGCCTGGGCCTGTGGCTACAGGGCCACCTGCAGTGTATGGGTCATGCGAGGAGTGGCTACTGGTGTACTGTGCATGATTGCTGAAACCCCATGGAATTGCTCCGTAGTCTCCGGATGCGGGAGTTTCTGGATGCGGTGTCGAAATGGTTGTGCAGCTGCGACTGGTATTGTACCCGAAACCTTGATATCCGACCGAATTGGTATCTGAGCTCGCCCCAAACGTTTCGAAATGCGGACCGTTCGTGTGGCAGTCGAAAACAGTGCTGCCGATTCTCCTGATGTGTGGAGGACATGCCACAATATCCCCCCTAGCCACAATTCCAACTCCTCCGCCATCCCCCCCATTGTTCCCACCGGGAATCGCGGATATCTGTGCCTCGTGTGCGGTCGAATATGGACTCGATGCATGCATACCATGCATATCTGACGGCTCAAACACGTAATTTATCCGGGATGACGTAACCACGGGCCCACTGGCCCCGAAAGGGTTTGAGCCTGTCGGGGTGGATTCACTTCCGTAGACCCAGAAACCCTCATTGGGTTTCTCGGACATGCTAAGGGAGGAATCCTGTGACGCAGAGTAGGGTTTCTGACTGTTCTTAAACCCTTTCGACACGCGGAGCTCTTCTTCAAGTCTACATTGTCTCCTCCACATGTAGACAAAAGCCCCAGCGAGAATCACGAGCAACATCACTGCCGCCCCTCCAGCCACCATGGCCACCCCTGAAGACACTCCAGCTGAATCGTCGCTAAGGTTTGCGGCGGTGGGGGCGGGGGCGGGGGGGACAATTCCAGGGTCTGAAGTACCTGAAATTGGAGATGGGGGGGCTGGGGGGGTTAGGGGGGATCCCCCGGTATTGACAGTGTTGTTAACGTCCCGCAGTGAACGCCTCCAGAAAATTGTAGAATCTTCCACATTGTGGGAGACTACCTGTATGCATGGATAGGTGGTTTGAAGACTGGAGTACTGTACGTGGTTACAAGTAAACGTATGTTTGAGATTGCAACACTGACCAAAACCATGCAAGCTTGCGCCGCGAACATCACTTAGGTTTGTTTCCCCTACCTGTCTGGCATGCATTACGTAATTCAGTTCCATCTACATACATACACAGCCTGCTGCAACAGCATCACAAAAGGTTGACCTCAAACTAGTTGGGTTCATACATTCATGCATGGAGCGCGGCAGCAGAGATGATTGGGGGGGAGGGGGGTAGGGCAAAACATTGTGCAGTACTTCAGGAAACTGCTGGAGTGCTGAGGCTGATTTACTGTTGATTTTCGGGGTCTAGTCACCTAACAAAGCAGGATATAATGGACCTCGCCTTGCCGTACAAGACAACCAGTGGTCTTAGCGTTGGGTCGGGGGGTGAGTATGTGGTATGTGTCGCCCCTTGGGGGGGGAGGGGGGGGGGGTGAGGGTGCCTATGAAAGTGTGCTTGTGCATGTTATCCAACATTATGTGTGTATGCGATGATTTATGGGCATGTGCTGTTCCGCACCATGGTTTCGCCTCAGACTACACAGAGGTGTAGACGTGGGTGGGGGGGGGTGGGGTGGGGGGGTGATGTGAAGCCGACGGGGGTTGGGACAGGCGGGGCTGGTGGGTGCGCGGCGGCGAGAGGAGGGGGGGGGGTGCGAGTGGGGCAGAAATGACCTCTTTTCAAGTACGATGACGTTTTCAGGAGACTTGGGGCTCGGAGACAGGGCCTCAGGCGCAAGCAAGATAGAAAAGATCAACGAGGCAGCTGCACGTCTATCTCCGTGTCCGGCACTGGCTTCGATCTCTGCACATACACGGCAGAGTGGCCGCTGCAGTTAGTTTCAGGACCCCTAACCGCAGCTAGGTTTTTCAGGAAACGCGTTAGCTGCATGCCAGAGTGGGCGCTATTAGTGTATGTGCTGAGAGGGTTGGTGTACATCACCTTCTCAGTAGGCATGAACCCAAATGGCCGAAAGCAAGCAGGGCGAAATATTCAGCGCCAGCGCCGCTGTTGTACACAATTGTTGGATACGTCTTGGGATGACTGCGGGGAACCCAGGGAACTTCTAAAAATAGGGGTGTTCAGTATCTAAAATTATATTATTCGGGGACTACGCCATACTTCTTCTATATTTTGTTACAACCAAAGGGGGGGGGGGGTAGAGCGCTGGCGACCAGCTGCAGAGTACTCACGTCGTCCTGATGACGTGCATGTCCTTAAGCTTGCGTTGGTGCATGGGACATTTCACTACTGTTCGCGTGTCATTTTCGTCCTTTCTGTTGTCGACAGTGATTTCAAAGTACGAGTGCACAACCTCGAATGTCGAACCGAAAGATCGTTCTGCTGTACACTAGCCGTATGGCGCGGTGCAAATTTGATCTGCCATGTGCACGCGTTTAGTATTCATGGTTGTTATCCTAGCATGGTGCACCAGGTCTGCGTTATGAAGTCGCTAATTCACAGTTACGGACAGGAGAGGGGGAAAACGTGCTGAACAGGTGAACGGACGAGGTCTCGCGGCTTGCATGCACATACCATGTGTACCGATTCATCAGCTTGGGCCGTGCAGAAAGAAACAGATGTCATTACGACGGCATGCTCCTTGCTTTCTCACTGTCTTAAATGAATCCAATGGTAATGAACGTGAAACACAGCTGCGCACCTGACGGCAACGTCGCTGCGAGTCTATTAATTACCATTCTCGATCCTAAGTAATGTTCGAACGCAACACAAATGTTACAGCTGCACACATAGGAGGTGCTGAACCACCATGAGCTTGTGTCTGCAACCGCTGTCTGGTCTATGGAGCGTGAAGCACGCCCATCCGAGTCGCACCACAAGAATGTGCTGTGCATACAGCTGAAGTAGAAAACCACACAGTCTCAACTTCAAATATGACTACGGAACCTGAAACATATATAGAAGTTCGCACCTGAGGTTGGTCTGAAAGCCGTCCAAGAGGAGCGCTTTCGCCACTGTCCAGCAGCGAGGAGAGGCCTGCTGGTGTACACAACTGAGCGCGCAGCTACCACTACCAAGCGTGCAGAGTTTTCGTGCTTGTATGCAATCCAGCGCTGTAGCACACACTCGAATCAAGGGTGCTAGAGCATGCGAGCCTGTCACAGTGCGCTATGGTGCCCAGCGACTGGAAATTTTAAAGCATCCAGTGCATTCATATGAAATGAAGGCACACTCACCAGTTTGTGCTCGATACTGATATGGATCGCCCTGGATACATCCAAGATCAGCTGGCTCAGATCAATTCTCACACAAAAGCGCTACAAAGTGGACAGTCCAGGAGATACAAATAGGTACTCCAGGGGATAGGTTGCAATACCCCGGCTGCAAATATACGCGAGTGTAGGCAGGACTGTGAAGGACTCACGTATAAAGATGGGTGTCGTCCGGGGTTCTAGTAGAGCTGTGCTGGCCTATATCTTGTCAATTCGTAGGGCTTCAAAACGTTGAAATGCAGGTGCACTTCCTTTACATCCATCGCGCTGGTCCGGAAGTACAATGTGCACACTCTCTAATTCGGTGGTTTTTGAATATAAAGGGATATTTATTGTGGGACCACTCACGCGGTCAGGTTCCATTATCGCAGCTTGCATGCATACACCGTCACTCGTGTGCACGTGCACAATGTCGCAGCTGAGGCTTCGCATTGTGTGTTGTAACAGTTACCAACGTGAGAATTCGGGTTCGCATCGGGAAATATGCCAATTCGGGTTCATATTGGGAAGCACGCGTGCTAGCACGCCGATTCGGGTTCATATCGGGAAAGACGCCTTCCCCCACACCCCTCCCCCCCCCCCCCAACGTAGAAAACAACAACATCGATGAGGTGCTGGGGTGCAATTCGTGCATGTCAGGGAGCAGGGGAAGTTCGAGAGTTCTGGGAACGACTTTCGTGATGGTAGGCTTTGCCGCTGTGGGGGGGGGGCCACGCGTGGGGGGAGGGGGGCGGGGGGGCGCTGTTCCATTCGAGTGCAGTGGTGGTTCTATTTGCATTAGCATGGTATTTAAGCTAGCAGACGCCCCTTTCATCGCGTTGTATATTTTCTGCTACTTTGGCTATTTGAGATTAATGCATTGTTACATATTTTTTCTAGAGAGAGAGAGAGAGAGAGAGAGAGAGAGAGAGAGAGAGAGAGAGAGAACTGGTCATGCACCACCCATTGTGCCATTCGAGTGAAGTGTGTAAAGTACCAGACGTACATCCATCACATGGCACAGCAGGAGGTTGTTCACTCAGCAAGACATTCGCAACGGCGCTAGAGCTAGAGAACATCAAACACATGGAGTGAAGTGGTGGATGTTGTGAGTTAGCTGTTTTGGCAATTTGGGCTCATGCATCTTCACTACCTTTCCGGTTTATAAAGCTACTGGTCATGTGCCCCTGTCGTTGTTGAGTTTTGGCGACGCACCACCTCTTTGCTGCATCGTAGGCTCGTAGTGTTGCGGTGTTGCTGCATGATGTGGCTTGGGTGCACAGCGTAACTGTTCAGCGGGAACTTACACGGCCTACAAGAATATATTTCAGTACAACCTACTGGTGCTTGCTCGCATGCATGACATGCGTGACGGGCATGCATGGATTCGAGCACATCACATATCCCAACACAGTCATCGATTACGGCATGCATGGACCAGCCCTAAACATGGCGGGGCTTCCATCAGCATGCATAGGAAACATGGATGCAAGAAATAGAAAGGAAAACTGGTTTTGACCCTTTGATCACAGTCAGTGCCGCTGTGATCAAAGACATAGCTTTTGATCAGACGGTTTTTTTTCACCCCCGGCGCAGCGCGCGTCGCTGCTGCATCAATCCATTCACACGTGCCGCAACGCTCATCACAAGCTCATTCAGCTGCGCAAGCTCAGTATCAACATCAGCCATCCTCGCCCAGTCCGTGTCGGCACTTTTGCTGCTTCCATGCATGTGGCCCCCTGTAGCCACCGGATCTGCACGCCCCTCGGCCCCACTGACAGCACCGTCCGCTCCTCCAGCAACTTCAAAAGAGCGACGGCAAGCTGCGTCATCACATGCATGGGCTCCATGCATACTGGCGTCATTACTTGCGCCTGCGCCGTTGGCAGAGGGCTGGATGCAGTGGGAGCGTAGGTAGGCGGGGCTCTGCACCCCCCCCCTCCCTGGCGTGCTCTTGGGGGCAGCCCCAGCTGCGGCAGTGTCAGGGTTTACCCATCCGAATGCATGGGACGGAGGCATGCCCAACAGCTGCGACGTGTCACTGCGTAGCGATGCCAGGTGCAGATCCATATCTGGCGTGCATGTTCCATCCTCGCCTTCCACGTCCAGAACCCCTCTATCCACCTCCCGCTGTGGCGCACCCCCCCTCGCCCCGGGCTCCCCAGAACCCCTGAGTAGCCCCTGCAGGTGCTCCGGAAGCCGCTGTATCGCCATCTGCATCACGCCACCGGGCGCGCCGTCCATTCCAGAACCTTCCGGACCTTCCACCGGGCTCTGCGGCGCGTTTGGGGGGGACGGAGCTGCAAACGCGTTGTGGCCTTCGCTGCGGTTGCAGTCGCTCGCCGAGCCCCGCGTGAACCCCCCCCCAGACTCTGTGCCGCTGGGGGCGGCGGACACTGCGAGGCTGATGGGTGCGGGTTGGTTGATCCATGGAAAACCTCCCTCTGACTCATCCCCCTGCAACTCAGCTCCCTAGTCTCGGATCTGCTATATCTTTCCCTTAGAACTTGACACCTGACAACGAAAAGGCATGAACCCAAATAGACAAAAAGAAACCGCCAAAAGATCCAGCACTTCACTCGACTGGTAAAACAGCACCATCACGGTGGGGTTTTCTAGGACGTTTAGACAAACTGTGATAGTACTGTACTGCAACAGAAATGAAGTCACGAAAGAGACAAGGGGTACCTGTAAAGATGTAACCTTGCACCTGAAAAGGTCATCAGTCTTTCCCCATGCATTAATTGTGTTGCCACTGTGTAGGTGACGGGGGAAGGGTGAGGGGGGAAGGGGTCTCCGCAGAAAGAAAGTTCATGCGTGCGGACATATACCGGAGAGACTAATAATGTTCGCGAAATGACTACAAGTATTCGATTTGGGGGTGGGGGGGGGCAGCGAAGAGGAAGGGGAGGAAGAGCGCTTTGGTCCCCTGAAGACACACAAAGACACACGAAGACACACAAAGACACACGAAGACACACAAAGACACACGAAGACACACAAAGACACACGAAGACACACGAATACATGGCCCCTGAAGACACAAGAGGACACAATGATGCGTACCTGTGGATGGCTGTGGCTGAGGGAGGAGCCTGTGTCTCCATCATGGCCGGGGGTCATGCTGCGGCCGCTCATCGTGCTGATGGAGCGGCCAAACGAGCGCTGGTACTGCGCCATCGAAGCATGCTGAGTCAGCAAGTTGCGCGTGGGGTGGAGGGGGAGCATGTTGTTCAGCCGCAGCCCGGGAGGGTCCCCCGCGCCGCCGTCGCCGCTGGGGATGTCTGGGGGGATGAAGCACGGAAACTCGCTGGCGGTGGCGGTGGTGGCGGAACGAGAGGAGGTCCTCTGCAGGCCCACTGTGGCGCTGGCGCTGGGAACATGACCGCTGGCGCTGTAGTGGCTACCGGTGCCACGCGCGGAGCCCACCGCGCGGCTGGCGGATAGCTCCTCCTGGTTGCCGCTCGGAGCGCGTGCAGCGGCGCCAGCTGCGGCGGCGGCCGCCGCCTTCTCTTCCTCCGCGATCGCGGCGATCGCCGCGGCAGCGGCCGCCGCAGTCCCAGCGGACTCCCTGCGGCTGCCCCCTTGCGCAGCCCCCCTACCGCGACAGGGGTCCATGTCCCATGCATCTACGTCCCGCTTGACGCTGTCACATGAGCCCCTCTCCCCCCCCTGCTTCAACATCGCGCTCTTGGGGGAAGCTTCTTCGTGGCTCTCGGTGACCACCTCTAGACAAGCGACCGGCACGATTCCGTCATGCCCACTGCTCATGAGGGTCATGTCGCGTAGCGTTGCAGATGACCGCGTCGTGTCGCTGGCGTCCAGATACCTTGAACTTCGCAGCGAGAGGCTCGCACTTCGCGGTGCGAACGACATGGACTTTGTGAGCGCGCGTTTGAACACTTCTGCGCGCTCCTCTATTTCGACCACCTTGTCCGACTTTCGGCGCCTCTTCAATTCGTAGTCGATCAACCCTGCGATGCCGGCGAGGCCGATCGCGACCGAGAGAATGATCCAGAGTCCCCAGAGACTTTCGATCTGCACACATGCATTTATACGGTCTAGTCCTCATGCATTGATACAGTCTAGTCCTGATTCGTCGGACCTACGAAAGCTCGTGTTCCACTGTACTTGGGTTTCTTTTTCGATGCTGCAAGCACCGAGCAAGTTTGCGAGCGGTTTGCCAGACAAAATGGGCTCGGTTATGCGGAGAACATTCAACTTGTGGCGATTCGGGTTCGTGCGTATTCGCTAGTTTCTGGTTTGTCAGACAATGCGACATGCAACTGACCACAGTGTACTCCAGTGTGGAACTGTTAAGCAATGCATGAGAGCAATGCACGCAACATGCAACTGATCTCAGTGCGGAATTGGAAAGCAATTCATGACAGCGATGAATGAGAGACGCACGGGGACTTGATTTGTCTCAGAGAACTCAGTGCTGGCAAGGCAGGTGGGTGCGGGCGGCTGGTGTTCGCTCTTGATCTCTTCTAATGCGCCCGCTTCCTGCAACTGAAGGATGGCCCCGCTGATCTCCTCCTGTAGCACTGGGTGCGCAAAATCCTGTACACAACGACTAGTGTGTGTGGCCCTTCCTGCAACTAGGTGGCGCAACTGTGTGGCCCAACAAGAAACAAGGCCCTGTACTATGTACTATGACCCGACTTATTTATATGGGCTGGCCCCACAGCACGGAAATATGCGCCTTTTTTCCGAAGGCGAGACAGCGGGGTCCGGATACATGCTCTGCGAACACACGCAACTTTTGCGGACAACTCATGCATGCTCCGTAAAAGCGCTCATTTCTTTTTTTCCGGACGGATTTATTTCCGTGCTGGGGTCAGCCATGCCGGCGATGTCCTGTACACAACAAGTGTTTGGTGTTTGGCCCAAGAGTTTATTTCCTGGGCCTAAGAAATAAGGCCCTGGGGGCCAAAAAAAGGTTCTGCTCTGGTGTTGGTTTCGGGAAAGAGTTTCGTGATGGTTCTGTTGTGTCATTCCAGTGAATTGGTGCATATTGTGTGTTTGTTGACTTGGCTATTTAGGTTGATGCCGATTCACAGCCTTTCTTGTTTCTAACGGGTCATATGGTACACACTAGAAGCTTCTGGAAGGTTCCAGAAGCTGGCTTTATCTGAGATCTGACATCACTCTGATCCAACACTGGCTTTAGTGTTGCGTTTAGGGCTGAATTCTCGGCCTGAGATGGAATATTGCTTTCGGATATTTGGATGCTGATTCACTGCCTTATTCACTACCTTTCCTGTCTGCACAGAGATAGCAATGCAATTATCTACGGCAACAATACCAACAAGAACAAAAGGTACAGAGATAGCAATGCAATTATCTACCGCAACAATACCAACAACAAGAGCAAAAGGGGGGCGGGGAGGGGGGTAGGAGGGGGGGTTACCTTGGCGAATGCGAGCGCCAAGTCAAAGGGTTCAACGCTCTCTGAAAGGATGTGCAATGAGCAGGAGGCGTCACTGTATGCGCGCGTGATCAGCTGCGTGTCGTCGCTGATGACAGCAGTGTACACCTTTGACTTGAGCCGCTCTACCATGATCTCATAGTCCCACCCTGTATGCATTTGACGGGTCTGATCGCATGTGATCAAGAGTTTGATCGTCGCTTTCCAAGTTACAAATAATTCACACAAAAAATGAAATACTTTTCTCTAAGGCTCAAAATCGTTGTGAAAATCTGTTCGGAGAAATCGCCTTGCGTAATTCGGATTTGGTGACTGAGCGTGCGTACGTGCGATGAGTCAGCGCATGCATGTGAGGTCAGTACATGCATGCATGCATTTACAACACACCTTCCTTGTCTGTTGCAACAATCCGATGGTTGCGATAGAGGCGGTCCACATAAGGGGGGATGGTTACAACTGCCTTTCCCCTCAGGTCCACGATGTCAGATATCTGCGCGCACATGCATGTGTCAGATATCTGCGCGCACATATGTACACATGCAATCTGGGTCATTTGGAACCACCGCCAACCGGGGATGCCGTACAAGTGCATGTGTTGCGTATGATTTCCGCTGCGACAGACACATGCATGTGGTGCATGCGTCGCTGCATGTGTAAGCCATTGTTCCATGACCCTAGCCCAGAACAGCAGCAACACCCAGCACACATACATGCATGCCTGCAACCCCATACATCACCACAAATTGCTCACACAGTACACTTGCAAGTCAGGCATAAGGAACAAGTTCTGCTGTCTGGGCACAGCTCATCTAACACCGTTTGTACGAACCATGTTTCAAACTCGAGTTTCTGGTGAGTTGGCTCATTGGGGATCAGCACTAACCCTGGCCAGGGAGGATGCAAATGCACACATACAAAGTGATGCGATATTCTTTTGCATTTCATTGTGGCCCTTGGCCAGAAAACCCGCACTCAATACCGAAACATACAAACCCACATAGCAGCACAAATATACTGCAAATTCAGGATTTTACTGGCTGGAACCAGACTAACAGCATTCGAAGGGGAGAACTAACCCTTTGAAAACCAGAAAGGTAGTGTTTAGGCATGAACCCAAAACAGCCATAATCAACTAGAACAAGGGAAGAGTAAACATGGTTATGAGTTCCTAAACGTCGGTTTTTAGGAATACTTCAGCGTTACTAAGAACCAACGTTTATAACCATGTTTATTAACGTCTACTAGTTTCGTTTACTAGTTCGAAAGTTGTTTGAAAGTTGCTAAAACGAACCATGTTTGAGAACGTGCAGATATCTCGGAGAGACAAAAAAGAGAGATACAAGCAGAGAGATAAACAAGAGATATAACGAAGAGATATACAGAAGAGAGATACAGAAGAGAGATACAGAAGAGACATGAAGAAGAGATATAAACAAGAGAGATAACCAAGAGAGATAAATAAGAGAGATGAACAAAAGATATAAACAAGAGATATAAACAAGAGATATAAACAAGAGAGATATATCAGAGAGACATACAAGAGAGATATAGAAGAGCCATAAAGAAGAGAGCTGAACAAGAGAGCTGAACAAGATCGATAAAGCAGAGAGCTGAACAAGAGAGATAAAGAAGAGACATAAAGAAGAGAGCTAAACAAGAGAGATAAAGAAGAGAGCTAAACAAGAGAGATACAGAAGAGACATAAAGAAGAGAGCTAAACAAGACACATAAAGAAGAGACATAAACAAGAGAGATACAAAAGGAGGCGGTCGCCTACCTGAGTGTCCAGCTGGTCCACAGTTAGGAAGGCGGCGAGATTGGCGGTGTAGGTGTTGGTGAGGATCAGAACCAGGAAGGCGTAGGCGGCCGTGATCAGACGAGAGGGGAACGCGTGCACCTTGAACACGTCTATAGACAGGGTGTGAGAGATGCTGTGCCAGAGGGACTCGGTGATGCCATGCAGGATGTGAAGGCGGCCTCCATCTCCTGTGTATGCTGATCTGCAGACAAGGCATCGTTTGAGGGACAGGTATGATAGAAATCGGTGCAGGGGCAGATACGATAGGCATCGTTTGAGGGGCAGGTATGCTAGAAAGCGTTTTAGGGTGTGTGATGTTGCTGCTTTGGCTACACTTGTGACGTCACTGCTATGGAAAAGACAGCAACGTCAAGTAGTAGCTTGTTCATACGGCCACGTTTGCTCCCTTGACAGGTGCACAGAAGATGCTGAGCATCGGATTAACGAAAAGGCTTTTTTCTATGATGTAATAGACGTAGATTTGGCTATTTGCCAATAGCCAAATAGCCAAATGATGAGATGATAGATGGTGTAACAGAGGTAGTTTGTCCTCGAAGATATAGTTCCGGGCCGTAACAAACCGAGAAAGTAGTGAACAGGCATGCCCCCCAATAGCCTAAGGAAATGGCCACAACATACCGCACCACGACACCAAATGAGAACGAAAAAAGCAGGAAAACCGCAACGAAACCACACACGACACATTTACCTAACCAAGCAACACGAAAGCATCACGAGAGGAAAAACAGCACAGCATAGAGGGCACGCACCTTTTCGAGAAAACGGACTCAAAGAAGAAGACAAAGAATGGCGTCACTATGATAGTGAGCACCAACGCTGTCCACACGTATGCATGCAGTGGTTCAAAGAAAGCCCACATGCCCCGGTGCTTCAGTGGGGCATAGACCAACACTGCAAGAGCACTTCTATGAGTGGTTCTGGAGAACTGGATGCCCATTTCTTCACGTTCGACGGACGCTGTGATAGACGAGACGCCCATATCGCATTGGGGGAGCAGGGTGGTGTTTTGGCGGGCGAGGTTTTGGATCATGTACCCGAAACCTGACTCTCCGAGGCACACTCGTTCGAAATCACGACCTTCCACAAGGCCTAGTATGGCTGCGATTCGACTGCACAGTACCAGACGAGAATGAGGGGCTGGGGTAGTGAACTAGCATGTTGGACAGCTGTATGTGGAGTGTGAGTTGGCAAACCAGTGTTGAGCGTGACTTCTAAAGTACTGTGGAGTGTGACTTGCCAAACGAGTGTCGACTGTGATGTGCCAAACTAGTGTTGAGTGTGACTTGCTGAAGTACTGTGGAGTGTCACATGGCAAACTAGTGCTGAGTGTGACTTCTAAAGTACTGTTGATTGTGACTTGCCAAACGAGTGTCAAGTGTGATGTGCCAAACTAGTGCTGAGTGTGACTTGATTTTGAAACAGCTCTCATCTTTAGCGTGACCTGTCATGCAACAATTCTTTCACAGCCATGGGGGATAATCTTCCTTGTTCACTTTGTGGGACATAATTTCAAAATTCAGGTATGCTGTCAATTGAACGAGGTGCAAGTGGACAGGACAGCCTTGATGAGGTGCTCGTTACAAGTTTCAGCCGTGCTTGTTGCTTCAGGTGAGAGTAGGTGGAACAGAAGACTATGCCTATCTCTGTTGTGCCCTGGCTCGTGGTCGTGGCATTGTGTGTCGTCATTACTATCACAGTTTAGCTAAGAGTGCTGGGAAAGACTTCCGTGATGGTGCTGTTGTGACATTCGAGTGAAGAGGTGGATATTTTGTGTCAGTTGCTTTTGGCTATTCGGGTTCATGCCTATTCACTACCTTTGTAATGCGGAACAGAAGACTAGGTGTGACAATACGTCTGATGAGGGATGCAAGTAGTCTCACAAGGAAAGTGGAGGCAAGTGTACAGTAGAAAGTGTTGTGTGATAGCCAAGTCGATTGAAAGGGAGGTTGGTGCATGTTCGGATTCTTGCCCAACACTGCATTCTAGCTTTTGAGAAGTACAGAAAGGTGTGATCAAGTACACGATCGATGCTTGTGAGAAGTACAGAAAGGTGTGATCAAGTACACGATCGATGCTTGTGGACGCTAGACTGCTACAGCACAGGCAGCTATGTATTGACGGGTGGTATATACGCAAGGCGAAGAAAGCTTAATAAAAGGAACGAAGAGACAGAAAACAGCAACTATTGAACCAGTATGTGCAACCGTCATCAAGAGCAAGACATCAATGATGTGGTGGAACGAATGTACAGGTATCCTCCTGTTAACTGGTGTGCAATAAAGGCCATCTGAGGGCTTGTCGACGATATAGTGTGTCGTCTGAACATACATTGCCTCCTAAACTCACAGGTACAGTGTCAGTTGGTATCGCGGAGCAAGTCGCACTATAGATGCAAGCTACCATTGAACAACTCAATGACCATTAAATAGAACGATGACAAGACTGATGGTGTAGTGGTGCATAACAGACGTCTGATCTTGGGGGACAGTGGACGAAGAGAGGACTTCAGTCACGGGTGTCAAGCACGCACAGTTACGTTCAGACGTGCTTCATACCTCCAAACATCGATGTCATACCCACAAAAGTCTTCGCCAGATGCACACCAACCACTTGGAGGCACCGGACCTATCGGCGCAAGCTCCTTTTCGAACGCTGGAACGCCCGCGTTACCATTGCACCTGGCCCCAAAATTTTGAATACTTGCTGTACAAATCTGAAGAGGCTTTGTGATGTTCCAGTCCGGTCCCGACTGCGCTTGCGCCTGAGCTGATGTAGCAAGGGAAAACAGGGCAAGAGCAAGCGCTGCTTGTGTTCTGCCTGAGACCCTGTGTGCATGTACAAACACTTGATGCATCATGTCGTGTACATCAGCAAGAATACATGCTGCCTGCGCAGCACAGTGCTGTCAACTTACAGCGAGCACAGAAGAACAGAGACAGACCAGGTGTGCTCCATCACCGGTGCAGAGGAGACGTAGACACTGAAGTTTGATTGTTCAGCTGCTGCAGATACTTATATTCAGCAGGATGCACCTAGGGCCTGAAAACCCACCTTGACCACATCCATCTTCGCATAGCTTCGAACGACCCACCCTTACATACAAACTACATACAGTAGCAAACAAATGGACAACATGGATCTTTCAGTCGCGCTACACGCGCAGTTTTGGAAACGCTCGACAATTCCTGATAGGCTGGAATCCTGTGACAGACCTCTGAGACGACTGTTCCGCAACAACAGCAAGGGATACTCCAGCACTAACAATATAGATGGTTCTTGGAGCAGACAACCAAAATTCCTGTGATTCCGTGGTGTGCCTCTTTGGACGCTTTGTAAAGCGCTTTAAAAAACCGTCTACCGGTACGATCGCAAGTTTGCACAGTTGCCACCCCACCAGACGATACAAACTACATAGAAATTACAATAATGTACAAGTACATGGACAACCTTTCAATCCAAGTACTCTGTGCATTCAGAGTCTGCTGTATCGATGGGGTTCGCTTGATGTGGAAAGATTATCTTGCCTACATTGATCACACCTTCCTGACGGGTCCCTTCAAATTTGGCTAGCTGCATCACCTTCAGCTAGCTTGCGGTACCCCGGTGCAAACAAAGGCAGCGTAGCCGAAGATAAGAATATCGGCTGCATGCTTGTGGTCATAGCAAACAATGCGTGGTGTTCCTGTTCCCTTTTGCAATTTGGCAGTTTGAACACGCGCATCATGACGCGTCATTAGAACACGTGCAGGCCAAGTGGATATGTCTGTGAGAACCTCCTTCCATCTCTGTCGTTGTATACATCAGTTATAATATCGCACAGGGCACATATTACGTGGGTACTGTTGCGTGCTTGTTGATGTAATCACTGTCGAGTGCTTTTCTAGATCTAGTTGCGATGCCGGTCGTCAGCAGAGGCGAATCTGAGAACTCGGGTACCTATCTATACGTCAGCAAATTTGAGCTCTCGCCATACCTCAAAAGTCGAGAGCTGCATGCATCAAAATGCACAACCTATGTTTTCGTTTCTTTTGTTGTGAAGAACTGTCTTCTGCTCGTGTCGCGTTTCCTGGTAGCTCTGCCTGATGACCTCTTCCTGCTCGCCATTACTCAGGACTGCTGCGAACCCAATTTCTAGTTCTACAGTCCTGTCGATGTAATCTCTCTTCTGCTCGTGAGATTACACCTGCTCATCCTATTACCCGCTGCCTGTGCTCTGGGCGTTGGTTTATCTCCCTGTATAGGTCCTAGCGGTCACCATACCTGTAGCTGCAGATGAGGGACAACCTGAATTCGGATAGACCGAATCATTTAGGTATCATCCCTGAACGTAATGGCATGTGTGAAACCGGGAATGAGCATGCCCACGTCTGGTTTTACTGTTCATCCATGAGACGGGGTCAATGTCTTTACAGTGACGTTCTGAGACAGGCTGCATGGGCCATCATCAGCTGCTTTGTTTGAACTGAGAGGCCATGGATCCATGCCTGACAGCGCTGGTTGCAACTTCAGCTACCATACAAATGCACAATCTTTTCAGCTCCAACGTTAGGGATTATGTTCTTGGAGTTCTACAGTACAGGTGGTGCATCTTAGAGTTGGACAGCTCCGGCAACGAAAGCGAAAGCAGCAGCGCTTCCCTCAAAAGCCTCACCCACGCAACGCAGCTCAATTCCTACACATTGAGGTTTCGGACTCAAGCTCGCAGCCTCTAAATGGCAATTGGATGTTGTACTCGAGATCATCAGGCTCTTATTGCCTGCATGCCACGTCCATGCCTAGCTACAGCCCCCATGGATTGCTGACATGAATATTCAGCACGAAAGTTCAATTCAGACCACATACTACAGCTTCGGTTGCAGTCTGGGGGCAGATTATGACCATCGCCCACCCCACAGACACGTTGAAGAAGCATCTGTGTGCCTCGCTGAGCCATTACTTATACATAAGCGACTGTTACACTGTCTCTGAGAGACATTCTTCTGTGAACTGTCCGTTTCGGCGGCATGCCATCCGCTAGGTCCTGGCATCGCTGGAACTGATTATCCCCCCTGGCCTTGCAGAGATTCCTGTTACCCGTCGCTGCCGCGTTCCTAGGATCCATGTATGTGGTGGGGCCCCCGTCTAGATGTGTGAGAACCCAGATACTCATAAGCCCGAATGCCAGGAAAGCAAGCTGACCACTGAGACATGTAGCAGTTTCATACCACATGAAATATTAGCAAACACAGGCCATCATTCAATACTTTGAGTCGGTGTTCTGTCCCCTTTTCCCGGAGGTTTTCCAACTGTATGGTTTTGGTCCAAAACTTTTGGACAATGACCTGTGCGGAGCGGCTTGGCTTGGCTTGAATCGTGGTTTTCCAGACGGTACAATTCGTTGGGTTGCCTCCTTGTGCCCCTGGTAATGCATCCAAAGCCTCTTCCGATTACCTTTTCGGCCGTTACAAAAAATTTTAGATCCAGAGGTATAACCCACGGCTAAACATAAGAATGCCAATCATTTAGTAGTAGTAGTTTGGCTAAGAGTGCTGGGAAAGACTTTCGTGATGGTGCTGTTGTGGCATTCGAGTGAAGTGGATGTTTTGTGTTAGTTGCTTTTGGCTATTTGGGTTCATGCCTATTCAATACCTTTCCGGTT
>JAUMHD010028411.1:0-30769 GCA_032359135.1 Ulvella scutata
CCGTTGCGAATGTCTTGCTGAGTGAACAATCTCCTGCTGTGCCATGTGATGGATGTACGTCTGTAACTTTCACACTTGTTGTGTGATGGCTCTTGTTCGAGTCACTGCGTACTGTATAGTCATCCCCGCAGCTTCGTGACCTTGCTCGGTGTTGTAGAATGGCGTGGTCGCAGCCGGGCCCCGTGGCTGGACACCGGAGGGAATCAGACCCGAGTAGGTGCACTGAGAGCTCAACACTGCCGACGACGAGGCCTTCGGGTGTGGTCTCCATCACTCGTTTCATTGCAGCTAGTATTCGTTTTGTGAGAGATAGGAATGCATGACGTATACGCTCCTGCCTCGTCTGGCATTCCGCATGCTACTTGCAGATTAACGTAGCAGACTGCACGTTGACACCTTCAAGGCTTGAGCCTCGGTGAGTCAAAGCGGGGTCTTCCAAGAGTTGCGTGCTGGTGTTCCCTGAGTCGAGTTTTAAGAACGGTGGGTCACGCGAGTTGTTTTGCTGACACGTATGTTTGTGCAGGCAACTGCACCATGCTGTGCTACACGACGCCAGTACTGCAAGGGAAGGAGACGCTGGAGACTTGGACCATGCTGAGGAAGATGAAGCCGGACGGCCACGCGTGCCCCCCGGCTCCGCCTGCCTCCGCGGTGTACTGGGCGGTTAGCAGCCCCCAGGGCCAGAAGTTCCTGGAAAGCGTGGGGCTGAGGCCGGCACCGCCTGCGCGCACGCGCGCGTCTCTTCTAGCTGCAGGTGCCGAGGGGGCGCTGCAGCCAAAGAAACAGAGCCTCCAGTCCCTGGCCAGGCAAATATTCAAGGTACTGGTCCCTCGCCCCTCAGCATGGTTTTTGGTCAGAGGTCTGTCTGCAGCAGGCCTGTTTGTGGCGCCTGTGATGATCGGAACATGTCTGCACATCCTCCTTGCATGCACTGTTCTCTGCCTACCGATAGCTGATAGCTTCGTTGCTTGCACAGAGGGCTAGCCTGTCGCAGGAGGCCACGCAGCAGGAGGAGGCGGCCCGCGGTCGCGACCCCGCCCCAGCCCAGGACCCCGACCCCGCCCAGGTTGCTGCTGCGCAGCACGCAGCCCAGGACCCCGCCCAGGACCCCGCCCAGGACCCTGCTGCGCAGCACGCAGCCCTCGACCACGGTACTGACGTGGCCGATACTGCGCAGCCTGCAGCAGCAGAGCCTATGCGTGGCCCCGCTCGTCTGACGCGGGCACAGCAATCAGCCCTCTTTGCGGCGGGGCTGCCTCACGATGATGGGGAGGAGGCTCCCCCGGATGTGACCGGCCCCCGGGCCTGAGGGTGCAGTGTGGGGGTGTTGTGCTAGCTGCTGGAAGTGGTTCTCGGTTGTCTTCAGGTGTGTATGTGTGTTTTGTTCTGGTGTGGGTGGCAGGCGTGATTCTGGTGTGTGTGCCTGATTTTTCTCTTGGTGGCTTGGTGGCGGTAGTCATGCTAGCAGCTGCGTGGTAAAAACTACACGGGCTTGGCATGCAGCGGCGGCGTGTGAGCCGGCTGCATCCGGGCGTGGGGTGCGTCCCGTGCTGTCTTGGTTGCCCGGCCACTGCCAGGGGGGGTGTCCGCTGGTGCCCGCTGGAACGGTATTGCAAGCAGGCTGCATGTATGCCACAGAGCGTAGAGAGTCCGTGTGTGTGAGTTCGTTTCCACTGTATTGGACAGCCTGTGTGTGTGCACCAACAAGGGATTGAGTGCGTTCGAATGGTGCAAGAGGCCGTTGTGTTTGTAATCAGCAAGTCGTCGAGTGGTTGCCCATCACCTGTTGACAAGCTGACTGATCCACCAGACCATCTGAACATACTCAACTGCTCGTTGTCTTGTTTCAACCACCTGTCGAACAGTCCATAAACTCCTGTTGAATGCTGCAGTAACATCTGTTGCTGCACTGTTCAACACACGTACGATTGTTGTCCAAGAGGCCGTTGAAAGAGTTCCAAGGACCTGTTGAAGACTGCATATTCGTGAATCGCATGCGATCCACAGACACTTTGAACTATTTATAGCAGTCTGTAGAATTTGAGAGGAACACCTGTTGAGATTCGGACCAGCCAACAAACACCTGTTGAGAGTCGGCATCATCGAATGTTGAGGATACATTCAAACATATGTTGGGTGGGTCTCCGAATACCTGTTCACATAGAACGCAGCTGCCAGGACACTCAGTGATCATCGTGATAATCGTCTGTGGAGAACACCATTAAGCACCTGTTGATTTTACATCCACACACCTGTTGATTTATGTAACAAGCACCTGTTTTGAAAAAGACCAGTACCATCTGTTGACAGTTCCAAGTGCAGCCTGTTGGAATGATAATAATATACCTGTTGAACTATGATCATACGACCTGTTGAATATAACCAAAGGACCTGTTGAGGTGATGGTCAACAGGTATACCATATATGACGACAGGTATCACAATGACCTGTTGATACTGTTATCAACATGTAGTGAACCATTGTCAACAGGTACTTGATCATATACAACAGCTAATTGGTCCATTTTCAACAGATCCTCGAAAAAGTTTCGTGCGTCCTTCGACCGCGGTCAACAGGTCATTGCAACCAGTCACCAGGTTCCCCCTTTTCCCATGTGGAAGTATGGAAGTACATCAGGCTGAGACGGGCGTCGTGTCATGCTGCTGCGTACTTGGTCTCAGATCGGTGAGTGTTTTGTGCCATTGAGTCAGTCTGGTGCTTTTGAGGTAGATCCCTCAAACAATAGACCCCTTTTTGCCCTTTGTATTGCCTTGCAAGAGCATCAAGGTGATTCTGGGTCAAATGGTCAAACCTGCAAGAAAAAACAACGCATTTGCTTTTTACATTGTCCTGAGTGTTGAATGGCGAAACAATACCAAGCAGAACAAGCCAACACTGTTGTCGATTCCGCACCAACACTTGAATGCATTGGAATGCTTCTTGCCCTTGGATGTACTACTGGTGCTGCGAGAATACATCACATCTGGTCCAGACACAATCCCAAGCACAGGATGTATCACGATGTCAAACATGAGATGCATGCTGGCTCCAACCGGTGTCGCTGCTAGGTTTTGCTCTGGTGGGAACCACTCTGCAATGCGGTAGTAGCCTCTGAAGTCTGAGGCCATAACACGTGCTGATCGTAGCTGCATCTATCATGAATGTATAGTTGTTCTAGTATGGATACCGATTGTTGTGAGCCACTGGGTGCCTTACACCCCAGTACTTGTCACTTCTCCCACGAATCAACCCACCACCCTGAGGTCCTGGATATTTTTACACTCTCCACGCCTTGCGCCCAGACCATGCATCTGAAGCCTCTTTACGGTTCTCCTTAGCGCTTTCGGTGAGGGCCTCCTTGATTTCTAGCTGCCCTTTCCTCAAAAATTTTTGGGAAAGCAGTTAGCCATTTTTGGGCCAACATGCCAAGTGTCAGCCCCGTCCTGTCAGCGAGCAGCCGGAACTCCGGGCCGACCATATGGCATTCTTCACAGCTTTTGAAGAAATAATGTTTCCATTCACGGTCTGAGGGGTGCCCAGTAGCCTGGCGCACTGCTCTAGTTCGTCTTCACAGAGTGGTGAGTCGGAAGTGACTCGGACACGATGATGCTTCGCGCCGAGCTTCAGCACGCCAGGCCCGTGCCGAACCACTAATCTACGAAAGTCTTTAGCAGACATTTGTTCGAGACGGGCAGCATCGGCCGGATCCTTCAATGTCCGGCTAATCAAGGTCTCTTTTGCTACCTGTAGTGAAGACTGGTGACCATCACGAGCACCACTGTGCTTCAACAGAAGCTCCCCGCGCAGTTGAAAATGAAGCAGCTCATCGCTAGAACAATGGCTCATGTATGCTTGAACTGACTCACACTTGAGTTCGTTGCTGAAATCAGTAACGACATGCTTTCGAGGCATCTCGTTGCGATCTGAGCACTGCAGCAACGATAGCATATGTGTGTGATGCAGATAAGCAACACACACGAGCAACAACGAGTTAATATTGATTGTGTTCCTTGTTTGCTTGGTATTATATCATAAGGGAGCGCTGAACTGCTTCCGAATTTAGAACCGGTTTCAGACGTTGCCAGGGCAGTCCGCACGACTTGCTCCGCACGACTTGCACTTTCCTTTGCTGCAAGAAATAACCATTCAACCAGTCAAATATAGTCAAATAATGAGTAGTTGGTTCGGTCTGCGTTCGTTTTGATGTCGCTCGTCATACATTATTGCAGTACGGTGGCGATATCGCTTATTATGGCCTTGCTCCGCTGTTCAACATGTTGTCGTATGCATCTGAGCCCCAAATACGCTGTGAACAACAATTTTACTAAATAACGAGTAAACGGGAGAGCTAGCCCTGCAAGCGCTCCGTACAGATAGGGATTCACGAAAAGGCCTGGCCTGAGCAGCTGTGAGGGGAATCCAACATGACCATCGGTGTAGAGAACGGTGGGGGGAGCACTCCAAACGAGGCCCGATCGTAAGATTGCCGTTAAGCGTGTTGTTAGACTTGTTCAGCACATCATTAGGCGTTGTACGAGACCGATCGGTACCGCAGACACATGGAGTGGCATGGGTGCTTGGATGAGGTACAGCAGTACCCAGAAATCCAGGTGCGGGACTTCACGGCTATTCTGAGCTTGTTTTTGGTGATGGAAACTGAATGCAACACACAGCGGGTCCAAACTCCAACTGTGTGAAATTTGGTGAACATATGGTTGTTTTCCGTTGATCTGCCGGAACTGCGGGCCTTATTTCTGTCAGAACAATGCCTGTTTCAGCAGCAGCTATATGAGCCACACGTGTCACCTTAATAACCAGCTTCGTCCAGGTGCTGGAAACATCCTTGGGTAGTATTAGATACCATTATAGTTGATTTTTAGGACTCCTGCAGGATACTATGTTGAAACAATGAGAGCAAGGCCATAACACGGAGTTTCCGCACCGTTGCGCTCCCGCAGCCGCTCTAGGACGGCACGAAGGTGCAACAAAATGTTCCTCCAGAGAGCTTGAAAATATGCAGATATCATCTAAATATATCGCTACGAAATCCTGGAATGAAATGGATTGCGAGTCTATGGCAGCAAACTAGCGCTGTGCAAAAGGTTCATCCATGAGCATTTGGCCAAACATTACATGGAACGTGCCAGGAGCACCGCATAGGCCTATTGGCATGACTTTGAACTCGAAATTACCGAACGGAGTAGTGAAACCGGTCTTTGGAATATCAGATTCGCGCATACGTACTCGATAAACACACTTGTGGCTGGTACGGCTGCTGGTGCAAGATGCCTTGGTCCAAAGTCCAAATTTGTGCTTCACCTCCAGCAGATCGGCGCGAAACATACAACAGTCCAGCAAACTCCGCAGACAAATAATTTTAACTCTCTGTTTTTTGCATCCACAAGACACGGCCAAAGGCAGAGCCGTCCCATCCGTCTCTAACCAGCAGTTCCTGGCCCGGCACCTGGGGCACTTTTATGTGGTACTCTATGTTTGCGCAAACATGTATTCAGTCAGGCAAAGCTGACTCGGCTGTTCTGCAAGTGAATCGAGAGCAATAACGGTAGTAACAGGATCGGGGATCGTTCGAGTGCTCCCCGCACCGTTCTCTACAACGATTGTCATGTTGGAATCACCTTTGGTTCTTACTACACCTCAGATCTGGCCACTTCGTCAAATGCCCGATTTCTACCAGCGCATTCAGGGATACCCATCGCGCTAGCTCGAACATTAGTCAATACGGTTGTTCGCAGCGTATCCGGGATACGGATCAATCCGCCGTCACGCTGAACAGCGAAACACGGCTATAATAGGCGACTTCGCCACCGTTTTAAATGCCTACCAGACGAACTTGAGTGTTTCTGTGCCTCAACGATGGCCGTTGCGATTCCTTGTGCGAACGCTTCTAATATTAATGAAGTTGCCTCAAACACGGGGTTCTGAGTTTTCGAACCTGGCTGCGCAGCAGTCTCAGTTTCTGGAGATTGGCCAACTGAAAGCCACGCAGCCATGGCTGCGTGGCTTTCTTAGTTGCCGGAGGGGTTTTCGTACTGCCGGCCTGTTCGTCAGACATAACGAAAGACAATGTGTGAAGTGTCTATTACGGTACGAAACGTCCAATTTCCCTTCGTAACAGACAATAGGATTCGGTGAAGGAGTGCGCGACTCCAGCCGGACACGTGATACATATCGGTGCCGAAACTCCCTATTATGGATCTGCTCATTTTTCTGCAATATCTTGCGGCAAAAGGCTCAAAATTCACTAATACGGTCACTTCCAATTACCATGGGTATGCCAAGGACGGTGACGATGCAGGTTAGTAAGAGGCCACTTTAGGCTGGTGTGGCTGCTGGTGCAACATGCCTTGTCTTGCTTCAAATTTGGACTTCGCCTCCAGCACATCGGAGCGAAACATACAACAGTCCACCAAACTCCAGAGACATTGAATTTGAACCCGCTAATCTTTGCATTCGCAAGGCGCGGTCATAAGCAGCTGAAAACCATCGCAGCAGTCTCTAAGTAGCTGGTCCTGACCCGGCACCACCGCAACCACTTTGAAGAGATAATCTATGTTCTCGCAAACATGTATGCACTCAAGAACAGCTGATTCAGCTGCTCTGCAGGTGAAACGATAGCAATACCGGTAATCACGCTTCTGGGAGTCGGTCGGAGTGCTCCCGCCACTGTTCTCCTCACCGACTTTCATGTTGGACTTTCACCTTTGGCTCTCACTAATCCTCAGAGCAGGCCAGTTCGCGATTCTCTCTCAGTGCGAACGCTTGCGGGGATGGCACTCCCGCTTACTCAAACATTAGTCAAAACGGTTGTTCACAGCGTATCTTGGATACGAATCAGCTCTCCGTCATGTTAAACAGCGAAGCAAGGCCATAATACGAGATTTCGCGCCTGATAATATATAGTAAGATATCGAAAATAATGCAGCGAGGACTGCCTGTGCTCAGTACACTTTACAGTCGCTGACAGAGAATAGTTGGCACTTACAAAAGTTGGCTAAACAATCTGCAAGCGGGAAGGATAACAATAGTGTGTGCCTAAACCTGCTTATGCCAGAACACCGCCAACAAACGGCTGTCACTTTCGCAACCACGTCCGATTTTAACAGCAAAGGGTTCGTTCAAGTACTAGTGCAAACGTACGAAGCACTGGCTTTGCAATATTCTAGTGACCGCTCGCTAGTGCATTAAAAATCTATGGCACAGGTCCACACGGCGTTGACCCGCGGCGCATAAGATAGCTCAGCTCTGAAACTCAACGATAAAGCTCACGAGCTGACAATACAGGGAAGAGAAGTAGAGGGAAGCACCGTTCGAAACTTCTGCGATACCAAATGTACATGTGATGACGTGTGGGCACCCATGGCCACAACAGGACCCTGTGATGGGTGTGAGAACTCCAACAAGTTGTGCTATACAATCCAGCACAGCTACTAATCTTCAAAATAAACCTTCCAAGAGTCACCGAGTCAGACTCCACTTAACCGTTTCACAAGCGCTCAAGGTGCAGTCCAGTGAGATGACATCACCTGATTGCATAAACCTTCCAGAACATTCTAGACTAGACCGGGTTAAACCTGACAGTCACAGATTGGCTAAATTTCTGGAAAGGACTTTCACGATGGTGTTGTGCCATTCGAGCAATCCGGAAGTGGTGGAAATCTTGCGTTAGTTGCATTTGGCGGTCTCGGTTCATGCCCATTCGCTCGGTTTCCGGTTTGGAAGGTGCTTGCACAGGCTAGGTTGGCACGATGGTGCCTTTTACTGTCGTGTGTGATGTGGCACAGTGCAGTATTGGCAAGCAAAAAAGCATGCATAGTGTAATGAGCGGGTTTGTAGATGGAACGATTCTTACCTACTCCGAACAAAATTACATACTTCAGCCAGGGAAAATGGGCTTTTCAATTACCATGCCAGTGCATAAGCTGCAGTAACCACAACCTGAACAAGTGCATGCAGATGAGTAGCAATGGTTAGCTTCGCTTGACAAGTAAATACTCTGAACCGTATATTCAAAAGCTGCAACATACGCCAAGACAAAGAATCCGTGGAGGACGTTAACATCTAAAGCCCCGCAATGTCGGGGAGATTGTGTCTGAACATCTTCACATTCCTCTAACCGCAGTGCGCATGGTGCCATCAATATAGTAAGCCTCCTGCATATCATGATGTAATCAGTTTTTGTACACAGGTTCAGCAGGCCAAGAGCAATTGCCACACCTGAACTTGCCAGTCCCCATCTAGGTACTGACCTCTTGAAACCTCCTCTGCAACATCACGCAGAAGCTCCAGAATCTGACAGAATGTTGGACGCTCCATTGCATTTTGTCGCAAACAGGCCTTCATTGTAAGTGAGTAAGTCAAGGGTACCTCACTCTTGAGTGCTGGATAACTCGGATGCACATCGTATTCTGTCGCCCTTGACGCTGCATGCTCACGTCGACATGTAGGCCTGCACATGCTAGATGCAATCATGTGTCATTCCAACGATATCTGATACTGCAGTAGGTGAGAAGCGCACACGCACAGAGGTACCTGGTGTGCATGGTCGTGCAGAATTGCAGAAGAAATTTTGAAATTTTGATAAAATATGAATATGCATGGAATTGAGATTCCATGCATCGTGATCTGGCACTCGGGAGCATCACGGAAGCTGCTACACGTCCTGACGCCGGGCCCCTCGCATCTGTCAACTCAGAATCTCTGAAACAGCTCTCTCCACTACACCCTCACTCGCCCCCTCCCAATGTACCTGACCCTGGAGCTCCACTCTTGCTCCTCACCCACAATGGTCTGAAGAAAGTCCTGAAGCGGATTCTCCGAGGCTCTGCAGCAGGCCCCAGTGGGGTCACGTTTGAGCACCTCCAGGCTGCTTTGAAGGGCAGCCGCTCCGTTAGAGAGAAGGTGCTGTTCTTCGTCAACAGAGTCCTCAGCGGAGACATGCAGCCCATGCCGGCCATGCTGGCCAACCGCCTGGTTGCTCTGCAGAAGCGAAAAGGCGGGGTGCGGACCATCGCTGTCTGTGAGGTGTGGATGCGATTCTGTTCATTGTGCGCAATTGAGCTGTGTTCAGCTGCCGGCCCCTCGTTGGCACCAGTTCAGCTGGGGGTTGGTGTGTCTGGAGGTGCGCAATTCATCGGCCATGCATTGCGGGCGGGCGCTGCTGCCCACCCTGGGCATGTAAATTGTGCTACTGACTATCGTAGTGCGTTCAACACCATCTCTCGCGAGGCTGTGCTTGCAGGCGCTGCTGAACGGCACCCTCAGTTGTTCTCATTTGTGCAATGAGCGTACGCCGCGCCCCCTGGAAATGTGGGTGCATGGCGGTTAGCGCAGCCAAGCGTTGCTTTGGTCAACCACTGGTGTTAGGCAGGGGGACCCAATCGGGCCTATCCTGTTTGCTGTGGGCTTGCAGGGGCCACTCGAGGAAGTTGCCTGCGACTTCCCTGTGGTGAGAGTGGCGTATCTTGATGACGTGTACCTGCAAGGACCCCAGGCAGACGTGGGGGGCGCATTTCGCCGCCTCCGTGACCATTTCGAGGCCATTGGTCTTGTGACGGCAAATGAAGTGCGAAGTCTAGTCTGCTGGTGATCATGCAGCTGCGATGCCTCTTGCTCAGAGCCAGAGCATGCAACACGCAGACAAGGAATTTGTGCCTACGGGGTGCCCGCTGGCTGCCCACTGGGTGACGTGGACCTCGGCGCTGCATGCGACGCGGCCTTCCTGTCTGCCGCAGCACTCACCCGTACTGCTGTAGCTGGGGTTCGGATGACCATGACCCCTTCATGGATGACCATTCTCCATGCTTCTGGAGATGGTTTGGCAGCGATGTGGCCTGATTTGTATGGTAGGGTTCTGCCATGCATGTATGAACGAGGCTAGCGTCGCCGCGTTGGGAGAGGAGCTCACTGATGACATCATGGATGGTTCAATGCGTGGCTTTGCGCATGTTATTTTCACAGACTTGGCTGAGATGAGGATGAAGGTATTGAAGGATAGGCTGTCTCCTGAGAGTGCCAAACACCTGGAGAGTGTTCCTGACGTCACCTCTGGGGCGTGGTTGGATGCATTACCCGTTGCATCTAACTGCGTTCTTGGAGATGGGGATGTTGTGTGTTCTTTGCGTTCTCAGTTGGGGGTGTGTCCTGCGGCTCTGCATGATATCCCTCTGACCTGTGAGTGTGGGAAGCCTTTCAGGCCAGGGCAGGCCATGCGGTGTAGGTGCTGTGCGCGGTGAGTGCGGGGTGTACCATGATGTTTCCGTTGAGTGTGGTTGGCGCGCGGGTGTCATGCGATCTGCTCAGGCTAGCACCAGCGAGGCTTCTGATGCTCACTTGCAGGGTGAGGGTGTTCTTGATCCGGCTGTTATGACTGGCAAGCGTGTTGACTCCATGTGTTTGATGCTACTGGCAGTGATGGCTGTGATGTCAGCATTGCTGATCCTAATTGCCCTTCCTACCTGAGCAAGTATGAGTCAGTGTTGTTTCGTGACGCCGAGAGAGCGAAGAGAAGGATGCATGTCTTGAACGGAGCCACTATGGTTCCTTTGGTTCTTTCTACTTTTGGGAAGTTCGGCCCCTCTGCTAAGGGTTACTTTCAGAAACTTGCTTCCGTTCGCTTGTTCCACTGGTGTTGTAGATCGCGGACTGTGGTTGCGAATCAGTATTCGAATTGTCCCCTCAGTCACAGTCGTGGCATTGTGGTTCGCCATTACTATCGCAGTTTGGCTAAATATGCTGGGAAACACTTTCGTGCTGGTACTGTTGTGCCATTCGATTGAAGTGGCGGATGTTTTGTGTTAGTTGCTTTTGGCTATTTGGGTTCATGGCTATTCACTTCCTTTCCGGTCTGGAAAAAAGTTTACCGAATTTGCAAACGTTCAATATTCAACACATCCATTGTATGCTAAGCATGAATATTATTTTTTGCATTCAGTCTTCACCAACATAAGTCAACACATGGTAACGACCAAATTGACACCTCAGTTGCTTTTTTTTATGAAGAAAAGGCTTCCTGTTGGCGAATATGTTTTTGGGAGCGCGGCCAGTATCTATTTACTACTCTACATTAATTTTCCTGCTTTTTGTCTTGCGTATATGCGAATCGGAGTGACAGGTGGGTGCCTTGCGCTGCTAGATCGTGGGTGACCACGACGGATGGTACGAGCGATATACCGCACGGCAGAGCCTATATTAATGGTCATTAATAATTCCTGGCCCAAGGTCAGAGAAGTCGTTAAATAAATCAGAACAGGTGCTCGCACTCATTCTTGTATGTTTTGCCAACGTTATGGGGGCATTGGATCGTTCTGGGGAGTGGTGGGGCATGTAACAGGGTCAAATTTGTGTGGTCAACAGGTGCCCAAACGAGCGGGCCTGAGACGGCCCCCTTCGGTGCTGCAGCGCGGTTTCCACAGATGCCACAAAAGAAACAAACAGCATTTAATTTCCACATAGACTCCATCACCAGACATTACGCATGTAATTGCACCAAGTTGCAGATTTTCCAGAAACTAAACATCGGTCAGAAAAGTCTACTCTCATATACGATTATTCCCCACTTTCACCGGTTCCGGCGTTTCCACCGCGCACCACGGCCGGAAAAATCATGATAATCCTAACACAGTAAAAAAATGTGTTCTAGCTCACTCGTGCGCCATTCGGAGTTTTGTGCTGCTGACGTGAGACGTGCATTGTTGGCAAGTTGCCACAGATCCCGGCAGGGCATTCGCGCGTGTATGCGCGCACGTCCACAACCATGCACCAGATTTTGTTGTAAGGTTGGCATTGAGGCTTTTGTGTGCGGGTAGTCGAGGTATGTTGTACAGAACGGGTTGCTTCCGACTCGAACGTGAAGCCCCCTTTCCCTCCCTGGCTATACAGGAGAACCCAGCACAGGCACCAAAAGAGCACTTCCAATAGTTTCTAGATGTGGACACGCGTCTTAGATCTTCCGGTATGGCTCTGGATAGCAATGCTGTTCGGAACGTGACCTCTTTAGCCTACGTAACATCTTTGGAGGACATGCAGTTTCTTACAGAGGTACCCCAATTCGTTCAGACTTCGCAACATGTCGGTGAGTAGCGCTGTGCGTATACGACGACCTTCGATGGCCACGGCAACACCACATGCAAGAAAACGTTCTGAATCATCGCAGAAAATCCCCAAAGAAAAGTAGACACACTCAATAAGCAGGGATCTGGAAAGCGGAAGCTTTCCAGATCGTGTACGTGGCGAGTTTCGCGCTAAGCGCGATCGAGCCTTGTCCTTATTATTTCCTTCGTCATTTTCTGAGTTTTTTTCCAGGCTGAAGTCCTGCAGCCACTCTAGTGAAACATGGCAGCTGCCCTGGGTGACTGCAGCATAGGGGCGAAGCTGTTTACTAAGGGCCTTCGTGTGGCTGAGATGGCCGCTGCTTCAACGGGCGTTCCTCTGCTGAAAAATTGTTCGTCGCTGCCAGCAGATCAACGCCAAACACACTACATCACATATCAAACCACACAGAATGAATTCGAGCCCGCGAATTCTTGCATCCAGGTCGTATGCTCATGTGCAACTCGGAACTGCAGTATCAGCATCTCACCTCCATTTCTTGGCCCTGCTCCACCGCGCCCAGCCATGCATGCCACTGCATACTTCTAAAGTATGTGCTGAACTATAACAGTGGGTATTACGGCGCCCGGTAGGCCGAAGAACGCGGATTGCAATAATTACACAAGTGGCGGCCGGGCGGACTGCTTCCTCGACCATTCTCACTCCTCCCTGCTCGGTTCGATTTCATTTGTTTTGCTGGTGTACCTCAGCAACAGCCCTTTTTCCTGGCTGCTCTGTTCCGTACCTCACACTAGGGCCCGGCCAAGTTAACGACTGGTTATTAAAAAATAAGCTTCCGTTAAGCATATCCGTGCGATTAATCATGGCGCCGTCATGACAATCTGGGGAGCAAGGACATAATGGGGACGGTAGCGACCGACATGCTCCTGACCCCACGGCAAGTGCGCAGAGTGATGTAGAGTCCCCATCCTCTCCAGGCGGTCTGTTTACTACCTAAGTGTGACCGGTTGCTGCTTTTTCCACGGTTCTGGGATCCTCCGAGTCCCAGCGTGCTAATATGATGGACCAATACATTTTTTACCAAATCTTCCAACAACCATGAACACTTGCACTACACCTCCGTGCGCGGTCCACAAGCTGCTTCACACGCAGTTCTGGTGCCTCCTCTGCCCTGGCGTCCCTACTCGTCCCACTTCGTACATTCCACGTAAGACACCTGTTGTATAAGTATGCGAAATATTCGGACCGGTTATCTAATAAAATCTTGTGTTAATGTCTAATGACCAAAATAACAAAGTGGCCTACCGCCCCTCACTTCTCTTGCAGGCTTCCTGGAACACCTGAGCACGACTACGCCCCTGCGCCGGTATTGAAACTATCTTATATTGGTAATATTTAGCTTCTTGATATATCAACATGCCCAATGTCAATCGCACCCGCTACGGAGCCTGCCCAAGGCAACTGCTGAACCTGCCCGGAGCGCAGATACAGCGAAGCGCACACGAAACATAATCAATATGATATAACATATCAAATTAGCGTGAGAAGCGGCTTCTTGAACTACAGTCGACAGTCCAACTGATCAGACGTGTTTAAGTAGATATTGAGCAGATATTTTGACAGATATTAAAAAAAACTTATGACACCCGATTTGTGTTCTTTTCGGTAGGAATTCACACCGCGCACGTGCACTTGCGCCCGAGACCTTGCGTGCATAGCACAACCAACCCACAAGCGCAGCCCGCCCACAAGCACGACGAGCCCCATGCGTAAGAGTCACGCCTTGCGTGACTTGTCTACATTGATAGGAGTTTTTTCGGGCCGTTTGGGTGTTTAAGGTGTGGGGAGCGGTTTTGGGCGCTCGGGGGGCGAGGGGGTGGGCTGGTGTTTTTCGTGGGCGTGTGGGGTGTCGGTCGGGGTGTCGGGGCTGTGTGCTGGAGTGTGTGGGCGTGTTTGTGGGTTGTTTGTTTGGATCTCTGCGACGGGCGGCTGGATCGCACGGAAACCACGCCGGAGAGTATTTTAATTAGATAACATGAGTATAAACACGAGGAAAGGGTGCTCGGAAATGTGTGCTGTGCGTCCCTGTGTGGCTGTTGCGGCCGAGTGCTGGAATGTTGGTTTGGAACGTTGGATTTGCAGAGAATCACAACAGCTGTAATATTTCTATGGCTTTTCAACGGTATGATTTGTGTGGTGTGCGGTGATCGGCGCGCAACACGGCTGCCGGACAGGAGAACGTTGGCTGTGAAGGTTCTCAGGTGCTGAAAGGAGCAGCGTGCGCTCCGGTGTAGCATGCAATGCAGGAGCATCCCAGAACGACAGCGCCCTCGGGCCCAGATTAAGAATCTCAGACGGCACTAAGTGTGTCATATCATTTTCAGCTCCCCTGCTTCGAGAGTCATTTTACACGCACTTAATTAGCAAAAACCCCCAGTTATAGTTGTATCTACGAGCCAAATCTTGCGGCCAAACGTTCACATTTTGAGGGTTGTATATGAGACGGGCGTTGATTTTCGTCTGTTCGGCGTGTTGGGTATCGCGCCAACGGGCTGTGCAGTCTGTATGTGGGCATAAATGTGACAGAACATGGACGAACTAGGAGTGTCAAGCGATACGAACAATCATGACACTATTTAGTACCTTTGTGGGCTGGCCGTGTGCCTGTTGGTCCGTGCTGTTGCTCACAGTGGCGAGTGGGTTGGCTACATGTGATTATTCCCCTCACTTCTCTTGCAGGCTTCCTGGAACAACTGAGCACGACTATGCCCTTGCGCCAGTAGCAAACATATCTTATATTGGTACTATTTAGCTTCTTGATTTATCAATATGCTGAATCTCGATCTCACCCGCTACGGAGCCTGCCCAGAGCAACTGCTGAACCTGCCTGAAGCGCAGATACAGCGAAGCGCACACGAAACATCAGCAACATGATAGAACATAACAAATTAGCGTGAGAAGGGACTTGTTAATCTACAGTCGACATTCTGACTGATCAGGCGTGTTGTACATATTGAGTACATATTGAGCAGATATTTCGACAGATATTTTGATTGATATTATAAACCTAATGATGCGCGATTTCTTTTCTTTTCGGTACGAATTCACACTGCGCATGCACTTGCGCCCGAGACCTCGCGCGCATAGCACAACCAGCCCCCAAGCACCAACAGCCCCCAAGCACAACCAGCCGCATACGATAGAGTCGCGCCGGGCGCGACTGGTCTACATTTGTATGTAATTTTTCGGGCCGGTTGGGGGTTTGGGGTGTTGGGCGCCATTTTGCGCGCTTGGGGGCTGAAGGGGTGGGTTGGTGTTTTTGGTGGGGATGTGCGGTGTCGGGTGGGGTGTCGGGGCTGTGTGCTGGAGTGTGTGGGCGTGTGTGTGGGCTGACTTTTTTTTATCTCTGCGACGGGCGGATGGATCGCACCGATACCGCGCCGGAGAGTCTCGGTCGCCAAATTGCCTATTATGCCATTTATTCGCAGTTCACCATGTCCGCGACCACGATCCGTCACGTGGATAGGCTGTATACAACCTTCGTAAAATATATTCGAGTTATCGGGATGTAGAACTCGGGCGGCGCGGAAAGAAAGAGACAGAAAAGAGTCAAGGCTTTCGGGGGAGCTGTGAGAACACCTGGTGATTCCAACGGTGCGGGGACGACTCCAGACGACCCGCATTAGGGTATAAATCGTAAAAGCTCGTGTTTCGTTCGCAGGGCTGTTGCGTTAGCATCGTTTCAGTTATATAGTGATCAGCTGAGTTATGGTGTGGCAAGCATGTATGGATGCGGTGCAGCAGTGCCCAGAAATGCAGGTGAGGGGCTGATTTGGCCGTTCTGATCTACTTTAGCCGAGAGAAGCCCAATGCAAGAAACAGCGGGCCCAAATTCAATCACTGTGAAAGTTGGCGAGCATGTGTTTGTTTTGCGTTCATCTGCTCAAGCCCGCGCTCATATATTGGCCATTCCAAGCCCTCTTTCAGCTGCAGCCATACCATCCACACGTTCCCTCTTACTAATCTTCTTCGCCACAACACTTCGGATGCCCGTAGATATCGGCAGCATTCATTGGCCAGGTTTAGTGCTGGCTGCTAGGAGGTAATCCAGAAAAACATTAAATGGCATAATAAGGATTTTACTGACCGGTCTTCTAATTAGATTAGACGAGTACCAACGCGAGGCACGGGTGCTTGATGGTATGCGCTGTGCTCCAGTGTGGCTCTTTCGCCTGTGTGCTGCAGATGTATTTTGGAAGGTTGGATTTGCAGAGACTTACAACAGCTGGAATATTTCTCTGGCTTTTCAACGGTATGGTTTGTGTGGTGTGCGGTGATCGGCACGCCAAACGGCTTCCGGACAGGCGAACGTTGGCTGTGAATGGGTTTTCTGGTGCTGAAAGGAGCAGAGTGCGCTCCGTTGTCCCCTGTCATGCAGGAGCATCCCGGAACGACATCGCCCGCGGGCCCAGAATAAGAATCTCAGACGACATGAAGTGTGTAATATCCATTTTAGCTCTTCTGCTTCGAGAGTCATTTTAGTTAATAAGAAGCAAAACCGAGACAAAGTTGTATGTACGAGCCAACTCTTGCGGCCGAAAGCTCTTATTTCGAAGGTTGTATATGAGTTCGACGTTACTTTTCGTCCGATCGCTGCGTCTGTTATTGCGTTAAAGAGCTGATCAGGCTGTATGTGGCAATGAATGTGTCAGAACATGGACGAACATATAAAGCGATACGAAGCACCATGGCCTTTTCCCCTCACTTCTCTTGCAGGATTCCTGGAACAGCTGAGCACGACTACGCCCTTGCGCCGGTAGTGAAATTACCTTATATTGGTACTATATAGCTTCTTGATACATCAAACTGCCCATTCTCGATCTCACCCGCTACGGAGCCTGACCTGGGCAACCGCTGAACCTGCCCGGAGCGCAGATACAGCGAAGCGCACATGAAACATGAGCAACATGACAAGCCAGAACAAATTAGCGTGAGAAGCGACTTCTTGAACTACAGTCGACAGTCCGACTGATCAGACGTGTTTAAGTTGATATTGAGCAGATATTTCGACAGATAATTTATAACTATTGTTGCCCGATTTGTTTTCTTTTCGGTTGGAATTCACACTGCGCATGCACTTGCGCCCGAGACCTTGCGCGCACAGTACAACCAGCCCCCAAGCACCACCAGCCCACAACCACAACCAGCCCCATACTTAAGAGTCACGACTTGCGTGACTTGTCTACTACAATATATGATTATTCATGCTATGTTGACGTTTCTGCCGATGCCCGAACTTGCACGCACGCTAATTATAAACTTAAGCACATACAATCAAAGTGAAGTGCTTCGGCTTGGTTCTGTGCGTTTCGAGCCATTAGTTTTGACGCCTGTCATGTTGTCAGCTTGGTGTATGGCATGATGCTGAGACCTCGAATCCTTCACCTATCGAGCTTCAACTGTTGCTGGAACATCATTACGTATACTTTACAGTATTTTATGTCGCTCGCGGGTTAATACATGTTAACTGCTGGATGAACTCAACACTTTTGGACCGCCAGATTAGCACTTTGTCCAGAGAAAGGTTCCCAGCACAGCGCACCATTGCACGCGAGCGCCTGGAACATGTCTCAAATTGTCTAAACTACGAGTACTTTCTATGTCTCGAACTGTGGTTCTCCGCGTCATGCTGTTGTCGTGTGAACGTGCACTTCCACGAAAGGCAGCAGCGAGGTTCATGTGAACAGTGTCGCAGAAATGAAAATGACCAAATCACTCAGCTACATCAAGTGTTCCCAAGGTGCAGGGGTTCGCATCACGATATCAGACTACTCAATTCATCGCCAGCGTACAACGGTGCTTAAAATCTCACCGATCGAAGCCGAGGCACAGATGGAACCAATATTGAAAACCGTGTATTGCTTTAAATGAACAGGTGAACGTTTCTTATGCTTTGCGGATTCCAGTATCTATGAAATGCGTGCAAGCATCTGTTGGATTGCTGTATATAGCTGTACAGCCACCCTTGTGTTTACAACATGGACAAACACACGCCAAGCAGACTCAACATGCAAAGAAAAGCGGAAGCTTTCTTTGCATGTTAAGAGGCTGAGTTGCGCGCAGTGCGCGAAGTCTTGTACGTACAAATACGTACACGGCGCGAACAAGACGTTTATGCCGTATCATTCGGCCCAAAAGTGCTGTATACTGCACGCATACTTTGTATCCGGTCACGTGACAAAAACGCCGTATTCTTCGTATAGTCGGACGATATCATGCTTCAAACTGCCGCACCCATGAAGCATGTGATGTATACAGTACGTGAACACTCCTGAGACAGGATGTCCGTTCATGATATTGCGTGGAAAGGTTGGTATGGCATCTTCCTTACATACAGATCTAGAGTCGGCCGACCTTTCCGAAGACTGTGAACAGGTCCCTGTAGTGACCACTGTTGCCTTCAACGGCAAAAAGTTCGAAAGTACTGAAGCAGCTGTAGCTGTATTCCTTCTGTGGATTCGAAGAGCAAGGTTGAGCCTGGTGCTCGTGAGCGTTTGAACGTGTGGGATAAGTTTGGTTCTGATATGCCTGAGCTGCCGGATGTCGCCCTCAGGTTTCTGTCATGCCACGCCACCAGTGCCGCAACAGAACGTAACTGGTCGCGTTGGGGCAAGATGTACACTTCTGCTAGGTCAAGTCTAGGTATGGATAGGGCCAATGCAATGATCACGATTTGTGCAGCTGAGAGGAGCAAAGTTTCTAAGAGTGATGCACTGGCGTTGACTCTTGACGTGATACAGGGGATGCTTAGCACTTTGCTGTACTCGGTTGCCAGTCCCTTGATGTTTAGGGCGGTCAAGGCCAGCATGCATGCATATGCTGGGCCAACATGCATGTGCTTGCAGTGTCATGTTTGGAGGTACTCCCAAGGCAGTTCGCTGTGTAAAAAAACTTTTGCCTCCATGCAAACGTCACATTTGTCCGTGGCTATCTAAATATGCCCTTATATCGTGTTTACAGGGCGAGGTTGAATTTGTGTCAAGTCAGATTCGACTGTAACATGCCATGGAGGGTCACAGTCGTCCACAGCACCTCCCATCTACACCAGGCTCCCAAATATAAAACCGTCACTCTTAATAGCATCTTATAAGTAAATGCTTACATATGACACCTTCTGTGTGTTCCTTATATGACCCGTCATGGAGATCTGGACCCCCCTCCTCTCCCCAGTATACAGACATACAGCATTATACGGCTTATTCGTATATATTACGGGAAACATACATTATAACCGAATACTGCAAATTCTCACCCGTAAAATCGCCCAGGGCTAATGATATTTGTAATGTGGACCTCACAATCACCCATCCAGCTAGCTAGACTCAGCGGGGCAGGGCCAGTAAGGGACTTGACACTGCTAAATGAGTGGCTGAGGAGCACACGAGGAGACCACGCAGCAGGCGGTGCAAGGGGTGCAAGGTTGTGCCCTTCTGGGTATAGCAGCGGTAGAAATGTTGCGCGAGTGGGTGCATTGTGTTGCTGGTTGTGGTGTTGTTGGGCGTGACTCCTACTTGTTGTGGATTAAGAGGCAACTTTCTGTTTGTCTGACTCGTGGTAACGCAAGATTGTTTAATCAGTTTGTAGGTTTGTTGGCCCTCCGAATCGGCCAACACGTTTGGAGGGCATGGATGCGCCGGTGCTTGCTGACGTTTCTAGCTGACGGAGCGTGTGTACTTAAGACTTTGGGCCGATACATCGGTGGTTTGATGCCTATCATGACGCTGTGGATCCTACATTTTTACAAACACATTTTGCACGTCAGGGAAAGTACCGCAAAAACACGTATAAACCATTGCGCAATCAAGCATCGTATGGGCTTGTGTTCTTGCGCACGCGTAAGTGTGGGGCAAAGATCTAATCGTGCCTACAGAAAGATTGGAGAAATGCAAATGGATGAACACCTTCCATTTCTAACACTGACAAACAAGGCCATCCTCCAAACGTAGCGTGCCACTAATATAGGGTCGTTAAACAAACAACTTTGAAAGCAGAACGAAAGAGGAGTCAAACCTTGCGATGTAGACTGCTGTGCCTGCCATCATTTCCCACATCATTACACCAAACGAGTACACATCTGATGCCCTGTGCAAGCGATGCTGTCTCCACACTTCGGGTGCAATATAAAAGGGCGTGCCAACATACATGTTGGATTTGTGACTCTTGTTCTGCTGCATCCGCATTGCTACCCCGAAGTCTGTTATCTTGGCTGTTACGCTCGCCGATATACCACATCCATCTAGTGCCTCGCAAAGGCTCTTATGTACTGGGTCTGAGAACTGCACATCGAAAAGGAAGTTGAAACACCCCGACTGTTTCACTGTATTGGCAAGCCTATATAACAAGGAAACATGTTACTACCCTGGGGCACCCCCGAAGAGCTCTCCACCGACTCGTGAAATACTGCGCACCAATCCCATAATGGAGTGTCACGCAACGTGAAATTTCTCCAATCGACACCGCAATACTGCGCTAATGCACGAAATCACATCACTTAACCATGTGAAAGCAACGTACGGTGGGATTTATTTTGTTTTCGCCTGTGGATGGGGTCATTCTGCCGGGTGAACATGTATGGAGAGCAACACAACCAAGCCAAAAAACGCTGAATCATGCCCATGAACGTGCTCGGAACGATATTGCGTTACGCACAAGCGATCTGGGTGCCTGGGTATCTTTTTGTTTGCCCGGAAGACCGGAACAAGAATGGCGACCCTCGAACACTCGGCCTTTTGCGGGGAAGTACAGACGCCTAGCACCATCACGCAGACACATAAAATTCACTGCCTGCATGCTCATGAGAACTCAGATACGAGTATGGGTAGGTAAGGGAAGTTCATGGCTGAAAGGTGAGCTGATATAGCTCCAAAAGCATAGCGTAAGTGTGATATACGCACGAGCTAGACGATTTTATTGTCCATAAAGGCTTCGGAATGGCCGTGGCTACGACCGACCGTGGTGTCCATGAACAGGTCTTGACTCTGGTGATTGCCTGAAGCACCCAGACACGAACTAAGGCCATTAAAGTCATCCATACAACGCTGGAACAATCCAGGGCGCTCGATTCATGAAACTAAATGTTTGTTCGCAGATAGTACAGCGCGACGTGCTAATCACCGACTCAGATCGATCGTAGGTGACAAAAACATATCAGGCCTGCTAGCACGTCTGTGGACTACAGAGCTGTCTTCCGGTAACGCGAGTACAATCCCTACCGTACGCTGTTTACAACCATAGTGTATATGTAACACTATATTCGTCACGTCTTCACGTGCGCCTGGGATCGGTCTTGCTTTGGAAAGTTGGGTGACAGAATTTTGTTATAGGAATCAGCCAATTGGTGCGTACTCTGCAATCACACGTGTAATCTATGTGGGTGCGTGTCAGCTCTACCAGTAGGAGCATTTGCCTAATCATACAGCACGTTCACAGGTGCTTCACAGACTGGAACCCCTGTGTTTCACCTGCTGTTCCACCGATCTAAAGCAGCTCGGCAACTCGAGCAGCAGCACCACAGGCAGTGCCATGCAGGCAATGGTCACATCTGTATCTAGTGACATCTATATCTCTATGTAAAATATCTTCGGGCAGTGCGCCCCAAAAACGTCCTCCCGTTCAACTGAACATAAATCCTGCAGCTGCATCGCCGATATAACATGGCCCCGTACAGCACGGAACCTCGTCGCAGCACAAAGTATGTAGGCCTGAAAAACAACTAAAAGTTCCTGACGGGTCAAAAGAAGGGAGGTATCGTTGCCCAGGAAGTAACAATGTACATGAGAATGACGGGAGGACGAACTGGAGAGCCTGAACTCCTGTATCAAGGGGGGACGTCACGACATCACTATCACTATCAAGCTCTCATTGGAGCACAAAGCAAGCGATGCTGCTAGGTGTGTGCTCCAATGAGAGCTCCCATAATGCTGCGCACGTGCCTGCAAATTTAGAAGCAGCGCTGGATACTCATCTGCTGCAGCCTGGTTCAACTACACCCCTATCATGCCGCTATCATGCCGTGATCTCTTTTCCACAACCTGGTGCCACACTGCCGAGTCGCAATTCAACAGATAACTCGCACAATGTATCCATCCCCAGGTGCCCAACGTCACAGTTCAGCCACCGCCAGTATGACCACACACGCACGATCACAATCTTCACCATGGAGGTACAGCATCTACATCTACTTCTATATATTATTATTCGCCACTTTCACCGGTCCCCGCGTTACCACCGCGCACCACGCGCTAGAAAAAGCATGATAATTCCAAATACAGTGAAAAAGTCACGCAAGGCGCGACTCTTACGTACAACGCTGGTTGTGCGTGTAGGCGGGTTGCGCTTGTGGGTTGGTTGCGCGCAAGGTCTCGGGCGCAAGTGCATGCGCAGTGTGAATTCATACCGAAAAGAAGCCCACCCCCTCACCCCCCCAACACCGCCCCCCACACCCTACCCCACCCAAACGGCCCAATAATCACATATATATGTCGATAATTGTGTCCTCGCTTACTCGGGTGTCGTTCGGTGCCCTGTGCTGCTGACGCGATGCGGGCAAGTTTCGACAGATACCGGCAGGGCATAAGCGCGTGTATGCGCACACGTCCAGAAGAATACTCCATTTTTTGTTAAAAAGTTAGTATTGAAGCTTTTTATGCGAGTAATCGCGGTGTGTGGTACATAATGGGTTGCTTCCCACTGCGTGAAGCCCCCTTTTCCTCTCTGGTCAGTTAGACACACCACAGGCATCAACAAAGTACTTGAATGAGTGTAGATGTACACATGGGTCTCGGATCGAGCGGTGTGGCTCTGGACGGCAATGCTGTTCGGAAAATTACCTGTCTAGGCTACGCGACATCTTTGGAGAACATGCGCACATCGAAGCTTTGCACTTACTTACACAGGTGCTCAGGGGTTTTCAGAATTCGCGACATGTTGGTGAGTCACGCTGTAAGCATACGACAATCATCGAGCATATATGCACAACCTCCACTACAAACCCACCACATGCAAGCGAAAGTTTTGGATCATCGCTGTTCAAAAACACAAAAGAAAAGTAGATACACGCAAGAAAAGAACGAGTTGGAAAGCGGAACGTTTCCAGATTACATATGTGGCGAGTTTTCGGACGAAGCGCTATCGAGCCCTATATACCGTAAGTCAGCATATATATGACGGCCATGTCGCAGTCACTGGATCAATCATTCGCACAGTTCATGCCCAACACACGAAATCTAGGCAAATATGCCTTCCTTCCGGTCAGGTCACTGCGACTAATCGTCCACACAGCTTTCTCTGCAAATACGGTACATTTCAACCAATAGTGCTGTTTGCCACAGATTGGACATGCCTTACCACTGTACGTCTGCAGCATGTCAGAGCTGGTCCTGTCCATGCCTCTAATTCTCCTTTTCATGAGTTTATGTAGAGGTGCACGACCCCATAGATGTGAAACATACTTTTAGAAGCCAGATGGTACTGTTCATCATAAGGCATGCAGCATTCCAGAGGGTGTCCGTCTGAGAACTTTTGTGCAGACGACATATTTCTTCCACCAGAGCAGGTGTTACAAAGGAACACACTTTGAGGAGAACGTTGGAGGGATTCAGATCCCCGTGGCAAATTCGCATTGAGTGAATGTACGCCATGCCCTCGGCGACATCCTGCAGCACGAGCATTAATCGACGCCAATGTGCCTGGACACACTCTGGATCAAAAAGTCCTGTGCTGATAGCATTTGCGAGGCTTCCTCCATTACAGTACTCCTGCACAAGACGGAAATGTGTACATGCATCATGTTAATTCAGCAGTCAACCTTGTGACATGTGATCTCTCTGCAACGAATATCATTCTTTCACAGTGACCCTGCATCCTTCACCCCATACTCCTTCCAGCTTACCATCGTGAAAGGCAACGAGAGGGCTTGAACCCAACAAGCTTTACAGCCGCAAACGTACAAAAAAACTCAAGTCATGTTCCCCCGACAGGAAATCATTGCACAACAACAAGAAAGTGGTTATAACGGTTCATTTTTACAAGACATCTACTGCAACCATGATATCTATACATTCAAATACTTGGTGTAAGTATGAACCATTGTGATCGTTGTGGGGGCTATTCAGTCAGTTGCAAGCTGATGTTTCAAGGCGACTCACAGCGAGCATTCGCCCTTCTGAGCATGGATCTCAGTGTCGTCTGTGCTTCCAGCCGTGTAAACATGAGGGCGGTGCTCCCTGTGCGTGAGGTCGACAGTGCAATTCAGTGAATCGTGACACTTTATACTATAGGGGCACAGATACTAGACAAGTGCTCACCTGTAACAGGTAGAACTTGAAAATGCCATGTTCTGGACCATGGCCTATAACATTTTTTATGTCATGCGAGTAAGTTGTCACAACATTCTTGTGCACCATGCTTGATGCGATTGCAGCTTCTGATGCGAGCAGGGAAGTGTAGCTATCATCGTCACTGTTCTGGAAGAAGACCGTCTTGATAGCCACGGGGTACTTTCGCCATTCACCTGAACACAACCGTTCAGTGCGGTCAACATGCACAATAGCAACACACTATGGTTCAAACTAAAGATCACCGCCTTCAGAGCAGTTTTGTGCGGTACGTGCGAAATAGATGACACGTGCTGGACCACTGCAGAATACAATCGTTGCGGAACAATCCTTTCAAAGTACACAAGGTATGTAAGGCGTACCATAGTACACTGTCCCAAATGCACCCTGCCCAAGCACACTCACAATTTGAAGCTCATCTTCCTGAAGCTCATCTTTCAGCTCATCTTGCATCTGCACTATTGCATTCTGGATTTTGTTGCGTACATTGCATCTGGGTTCATGCACATCATGGCCAGAACTTCTGCGCAAACCATCCTTCGCAGACAGCGTAAGCCCCCTATCCGAAGCTTGAAATTCTTCATCACAGTCCGCAGCAGCAGTACTATGTGCCTGCATGCTACTGTGGACTACACAATCAGCAGCATTTTTTGCCTCCTGTTGCATCCCTGCTGCGCTCATCCTTGCACACACACTGCGCAATTGCTTCTGCCAGACAACAGTGAACAGAACTAACCCAGAAAAGAGGACTCCTGCAAACATGATTATTGTATGAGTGATGCGTCATGCAATCTTTCAAAACGTTGGTAACAACTGATGACCTTCGTACGGAGGCGTAGCGATGCATGTGGCACATCCAAATCACAACGGAACTAACATGCGGGTATTTGCTTATCCGGGCGCAATACAAGTATACACTGCTTCCACATCAGCAGCATACAGTTAATGTAATGTGGTCACTACGGCCTGTACAGGCAGTATGAAAAAAGGAGGCATGTCGGTCGCGAAATCGCATATGGCCTTGCTTCGCTGTTCAACATGACGGCGGACTGATCCGTACCCCAGATACGCTGTGAACAACTTATTTAGTAATGTTTGAGTTAGTGCGATGGGTACCCCTGCATGGGCGGGCAGAAAGTGAGCAATGAAGGATGTGACCTGCTCTGAGGAGTAACAACAACCAAAGGTGAATCCAGCATGATAACCCGTGCAGAAAACGGTGGGGGGAGCCCACTGAGCGAGCCCCGATCGTGATATTAAGTTTGTTGCTGTCGTTTCACTTGCAGAGCAGCTCAATGAGCTTTGCTTGATTGTACATGTTTGCACGAACATAGAGTACCATATAGAAGTGCTTGAGGTGCTGCTGGGCCAGGAACTGCTGGTTAGAGACTGATGTGACGGCTCTGAAGTGCCTTCAGCCGTGTCTTATGGATGCAAAAATCAGCAAGTTCAGATTCAAAGTCTTTGGAGTTTGGTGGACTGTAGTATGCATTGCACCGATGGAGGCGAAGCTCAAATTTGGTGCAAGACAAGGCATGTTGCACCAGCAGCCATACCAGCCACAAGCGGCCCCTTACTACTAGCCTGCCTCGTCACCGTCCTTGGCATACCCATGGCAATTGGAAGTTACCACGTTCGTGATTTTTTGGCGTCTTGCTGCAAGATACGGCTGAAAAATGAGCATGTCCATAGTGAGGAATTTCGGAACCGATGCTTGATTTCCTCCTTGCAATATCTTCGACCTCATGTGAATGGTAGCATTCTATTTTGTCAGGCAGCGCTACCTCCACAGAACGTATCGCAAGACAATGCTGGACAGGGCCGTCATCTAAGGAATCCAGTACGAGCCATAGAGGTAAACAAGCTTTAGCAAGGCTGCATTTGTCAAGATCAGCGAATCATATAGTCACGCCCCCCATAGCGTGTCTTCCACCACGGAGGAAAGTTATGTCTTGTCTGAACCCATACAAAACCAAAATGATCGTCAGATGAGAAGAGAAATACGTGCCTTATACAACTCCACAAAAGATGTGACGTATACTTTCTCTGCTAGCCACGGTTGTCAAAGGTGCTCACCAAAGGGCTTGAAGTCACTTTGGACTGATCAACGCACTGAAGGGTTGATGTCAGTTATCAAGGTGACACGGCGGCTAAAACTGACCAAAAACTCTCCAACTAATTGAAACGGCCCACAACACATACCCAATATCCTGGAGTTTACGTACCATACCAACCCAAATATATAGGGCCAGTTGTTTCAAAATCTTCACGGTTCAATTCGCAGTTGGCAAAAACGCACTTGGAAGAAGCAAGGTACCAAAACCGTTTGGGCAAAAAGTTCACTGGAACTTAGCTCGAATATCCCCAACAATTGGAAGAAATCGCCCCAGAAAACGGATACTATTATTTGCGCTACTGTATTATCTACTTCTATATAATGTTATTCCCACTTTCACAGGTCCCCGCTTGTCCACGGCGCACCACGCTCCGGAAAAATCATGATAGTTCCTAACACAGTATCACTATGTTTTGTAGCTCACTCGAGCGTCATTCGGTGCACTGTGCTGCTGACGTGAGACATGCGTTGTGGGCAAGTTGCCACAGATCCCAGCAGGGCATTCGTGCGCCTTTGCGCGCACGTCCACAACCATACTTCATTTTTTGTTAGATGGTTGGCATTGAAGCTTTTGTGTGCTGGCAGTCGAGGTGTGTGGTACAGAACGGGTTGCTTCCTACCCGAGCGTGAAGCCCCCTGTTCCTCTCTGGCCATAAAATACAATACAACACAGGCATCAACAAAGAACTTCAAATAGTTTCTAGATCTGGACACGCGTATTGGATCGACCGGTATGGCTCTGGATAGCAATGATGTTTGGAACGTGACCTGATTTGGCTACAGAACATCTTTGGAGAACATGCCCACATCGAAGCCTTCACTTACTTACACAGGAACTCTAATTTGTTCAGACTTTGCACATGTCGGTGAGTCACGCTGTGGGTATACGATGATCTTCACGCATGTATACACATACACCATAGATGACCACGGCAACACCACACCCAACAGAACGTTTCTGAGCATCGCAGATAATACCCCAAAGAAAAGAAGATAAACGCAACAGACAGCCATCTGGAAAGCGGAAGCTTTCCAGATCCCATGCGTGGCGAGCTTCGTGCGAAGCGCGATCGAGCCTTGTTATTAGTATTATTTGCGAGAATAATGGGCGCAGTATTACTTGCGAGAAATCAGATAGCATTACTTGCGTGTACTGGCACACTGTTCGGAAGCAAGGATTCAATGTTCAGCAACATCTTGGTCATGGTTCAATATTTACTGCGGCCCAATACTTAGTGCCGGTACGGAAGTGGGAATCTGGACAGCAAGTGGCTATCTCAAATGACACCGTATACACACAGCAGGGAGGAGCCAGAACCAACATCTTGAAGACGCAGTGGTCGATATAGATACGATACCTACAAGACAACAACTGATGCATCGGTATCAATATCAACCTCCGCAGATAAAATCTAATACAGTCTGACAACAAGGCTTCGCGCAACATAGCCTCTTAGTGTTCAATGAAAAGCTTCCGCTTGTCTTTGCATTTGACTGTGCATGCTGTAAGTGTGCGTGTATGTGTGTAGATATTGAACAGACACTGCGTCTCGGCTAGATCCAACCGACACCACGTCTCGTAACCACTGAATAGAGACTGCGTCTCGGCTAGATTGAACCGATAGCACGTCTCGTATCGATTGTACCACACCATGTCTCTTATGCATTGAACACACATATGCATTGGACACACACCACATCTCGTATAGAATGAACCTTTTTTGGAATTGGGTTATGAATTCGGCGGTTTCTGCGGAGTAGTCAGCATGTCCAAAACGGTAGAGACGTTCTGAGCATGGAATCCCTTCCACTGGTTTCATGTGGCAGAGCATTTCATTCTCTGCACACTGCACATCACATCTGCACTCACACCTTCAGGGGCATTATCTGTGCCTTAGGGAGTGAGTGCAGAGCATCTTCTCGAGAGCAGATAGTCCATTTGTTTGGAGTGCACGTGACGATCCATCATCAGGAACGTAGTGCTCTGGCACTTGCAGTGATCCGTCGCCTAGGATGCGTAATGCTACGCCCTTGCGGCCTAGTGCGCACGGGATGCGGAGCTGGTATGGTATCGTGCCTCGTATAGATACGTATCGCCATGGCCACTTCGGTCTGTGCCACTCAGCCGCCACTTGATCAACTAAGGTGCCATCCGGTGTATTGATTCATCGCATAGACAGCTGGATGATGGTTCCCCAGCCGTCGGCGAATCGTAACGCTGTCTAATCGCCCGTCTGGTACGTATATGTGTACACGTGGCGACTGACAGCGACTTTGTGCTCCTCTGGTAGCAGATCTGAATTCTGCTGCACAGAATGCTTTTCCCATGCTGTTTTATATCAACATGCAAGAGGTTCCAGCAGTTCAGCTGGCACCCACTATGGAACGGCCTCGTTGTCGTCTCGAGCTCGAGCTCCTTAAGGTCAAGCTTGTACCGTCAGACAGCGGCCACATGACCGGGTGAAATCTTATGTATAGTTTGCCTAACTGTCCATACTGACTTCTTCCTTTGGTGTCCACCTTTGGCTTGTTTTCGTGGAACTGAGTACGGTGAAAGAATGCAACGTCGGCAGCTACGACTTGTGGGTACACAGCCGTTCCCGGTATGCATGATGGCACATGCATACCCGAACTTGATTACAGGCACCCGAAATAACGTAAACGTACGTGAACATTTACGTGCATGGCTAGATCGCACCGTGCGATTGTTAAAGCATATCCGGTAGGACCGTGGCGCGAGTCAGGTCCTGCTGCGAATGCTCCTAGGCATTCAATTAGCCGAGGCAGTGTTCTGGTAACTGGCGCGTGTTGGTGACCTTAACAACCTCAAGATGAGCACGATTCGGGTGGCGGCACCGCTAGGTGTTGCACGCATGCGATTATTCATCATGCGCTGGTGATAATGTTACCAGCAATTTCCATCCAAGTGATGGCCATGTACTGCGATTCAGGGCAATGTTACACGCCAGTTTCGCTAGCCAGTCTGCCCAAAACATGCAGCACCTGACAAAGTGTACCCCAGGGGCGCTGTTGGTCTATATGTAGCAGTTGGGATCCAAGAATTCAATTCGAATAGAAGGGAACAAAATTTGTGCCCTTTCCTTTCGAATCAGAAGATGTTTTCTTCCTGAACTTTGCTATTGTTTTTGGTTTTTGGTCCCCTCCGCCTGAAGTAATGTGCGCCAATTACTGTGCCTTCCTAATCAGGAATCAGAAGTCCCTACCCAACCCTACCTTCCTCCCAAAGTACGGCATAATGGGAGAGAAATGTTTGAGTGTGTCCACGCTGCCCACACAGCTGAGTCAGGCCACCTCAAATTCCTTCATCATCTGGGTGGGACTCTGGCCCAAGATTTCACAATTCAGACACGTGCCGAAAGTGAACCCAAACGAAGGAGAGAGTATGGATTTCTTATTCGATTAAAACTCCTATGCAACAGATTTGTACTGAGGATGAGAAATCCTTCGCTGCGTGGCAGCAAGACGTGATTTGTGACATGAGACGGCGGTGCAGCTGTTACACCAGTCTCTATGAGCAAATTTCAGAGCCATGTGGTACACAGGCCTGGACGTCTGAGTAATTCCAAGGATGGGATGTTGTATTTCAAAGGCAGTGTGCATGAGCAGCACCTGCTTTTCTTCTCGCCGCGAGCCACTCGGTGGAATAAACAAAAATGTTTAAAAAAGAAAGAAAGAAAAATGATTTTTCTTTCTTTCTTGCTGTTCTCTGTCACCAATGTGAATGCTTTGGCCCCGGGGCATCGATGATGCCTACGTTTCATGTTATGCTCTGAAAATAAGTGTTGCACATGGCGGCGGCAGCCGCTGCGGCATGCCGCCGCAACCGTGGTGTTAGTAGAATCCTAAAGGATGTTCACAAACTGTACCAAGGCAGTGCCGGAATTCACGCCGACAGCAACAGAGCACACGCGATCGCACCCACCTTGCGATGGTAATGTCACCTAACGGTGGGCCATGGGGGTCAAGTCTGTTTTGCTGCACATCACCTCACGATCAGTGGTGCTATGTGACTGCATCGCATTTACAAACCGAAAAGGTAGTAAATAGGCATGAACCCAAATAGCCAAAATCAACTAACACAAAACATCCAGCACTTCACTCGGATGGCACAACAGCACCATCACGAAAGTCTTTCCCAGCACTCTTAGCCAAACTGCGATAATAGTGA
>JAUMHD010028422.1:0-30728 GCA_032359135.1 Ulvella scutata
TGTGTACTTAGGATTTGTGCCTGCGGGCTGAGTGATCGCTGGTTCAAGACCTATCGTCACCTTTTGGTTTCTACTTTGTAACACACATACACACACACACACACACACACACACACACACACACACACACACACACACACACACACACACACATACACACAACATAGCCGCCAGCGCCAGCGGACCCGGGAAATCGTAATTACTATTTTCCACTTTTATTATTTATTATGCACACCGCAGCGCCGTTCTCTGACTGTACAGGATGTGAAACGACATCACGACTTCGATTAGATGTAATTGAACAGGTAATGTGTATGGTGTTGAATCTTGACGATGATTAGAGCCATGCATCTCATAGATACGCTTTGGATTAGTGGGACATAGAGAACTTCACTTTTACAGACTGAGCGGTCTAGTTAGCGACCAATCGACGCAAACAGATATGTATTGCCAAGAATGATGTTGTCTGAGCTCAGTGTTGTTGCTACACAACAGTTATTGTACGCTTGCTGTTGCGAAGGGTGTCTTTCGGGTGTCGAAGGGTTCTATCGGGTGTCGAAAAGCGCAACATGCAAGAAGGGGAAGAGTCAAAGCAATTTACAGCACTTCAGCAAACAGCTCAACGCGTCTAAACTGTACAATCAAACACATCAGTTATAGGCAAGAATACGGCAGCTCCATGGCTGTGTCGTGTTGGAGTACTAGTGCGCCTGCTGCCCGCTTATGTTCGAATTCGATATCTACTTGCTGCGCACGACGTTAGTCGGCTGAAACTGCAGCGAGTAGCATGTCCGAAGTATCTTTCAACCGATAGTATTTATACACATGCTATTACGTTTGGAAAGCTGAGACTCAAAAACTGATTTCAAAAACAAGGCACTGTTCGTGCACCTAGGTATGATGGCGATTCCAAACTTGCTGCTGACATACGCACGAACACAATAAGTGCAGCAGAGTATACGAAAAAGAACTGGCCATGCCGCAGAACTTTATGTTGTGATTTTCGTAACTAAGGGTGTGCTGAGCGGCATGTGTACGCAGTGCTGTTTCTGTACACAGGCTGTGTGGTTGTATAGTTCGATCGCAACGAGGCTTGTGCCAAGGCACACTGTGCCAACACTGTGTCAGCCCCTGCACCTGTCCGCCCTGAGAGTGCTGCACCCAACAGTGGGGGTGCGGTCACTGAGGCAACCTGGACTGGTTGAGTGTGCCTCATTCAAACATAACGAAGTAAGAACGTTACAGTAGTGCCCGCTTTGGCGCTGGGCTAAAGCGCGGCGGGGAACCGTTCAGCTATTGTTGCGTACTTGCGTGTGCCACTGAAAAGCAGTGCCCACTAAAGACAAGGAGGTTTGGCTGGATATCGTCACTGAATGCAGGCCCTTAATCGATGTTCAGACCTTGCATGAGGTACTTGCATCCAGACCCGGCGAGCGGCCTGAACCACCGCCCCCCGTCCGGTGCACCGCTTGCGCCCGGCGCTCTGGGGGGGGTGAGCATTTCTGATACACGGAACACTTCTGATTGCAAGTGGCACTTGCATTCTGACCCGGCGCCCTGAACCACCGCCCCCCGTCCGGTGCGCCGCTTACGCCCGACGCGCTGGGCGAGTACTATGAAACGTTCCACGATCCGGCGCGAGCCAGAGCCTTAGTTGAAAACGATCAGGAGGCGCTCCTTGCTATGGAGGAGGCACGACAGAATCAGGCCACCCCAGACGATCTTCGTCGCGTCTGCATGACTTCTGCTCGTGAACTGTCCCAATACTACTGCCCTTGACCTCCTAGCATGCTTCTTCTGGAGCACGGTGAAGGACTATCACGAACTCATGCTGCCGGCTATCCGGCCTGTGCGCCTGCTCGACGTTGGGCAAGAAGACATCGAGTCTGATGACCTGCGCCTACATACAGACTGCTGCATCGCGTTGCGAAGCTTGCAGACGAGAGCAGCACCACTCTCGACAACTTTGGCTTGCCCAATCCAGCTGCTTTCTCTGAGGAAGCAGATGGAAACGATATTTCAGAGAACCTTGCTGACTTCTCCTGCGGGGAAGGGCGACAGCGGGCTTTGTACCCTCTTCAGGACCGAATTCCCAAAATGCAGCAGCATGCTGAGCAGCGGAATTTCTTCTGGAATATCGTGCGCCGACTGCGGCGAGCATCTATGGCAGACGATGCCTTGCTTCAAGGCCTTGCAGACGTGTTTCCAAACAACGTTCATACCTTTGCCGAGCGTTGGGTTCACAATGACCTGCCAGCCATTCCGAACCCAGACGGTGCGCTAGCAGGAAACAGCAACACTCTGTTTCTCTCTGCAACGGCGTGCTGAACAAAGGTCGTGGCAAGACCTTTGTTCAGAATGCCTTGCTGCGCAGGACTACACAGGTGGCATGACTTTGCATAGGCTCTTCAAGCTTCCCGTCAACTCTGACAAGAGGGGCTTGGAGACAGAGGTGGAAGAGCCCACAGCGAACGTTACAAAGTACAGCAAAAGAGGACGTCTCTTGTGGTTGCGTCGGTCTTTGTAGTGGATGCGGTGCCCATGGCTGGAGGCCATCTGATGACTGCTGTGAATGAGCTGTTGAAGGGCATCGTAGGCAACCCATCTGCGCTCTTTGGGTCTCAGATCTTTGTGATGGTTGGAGATTTTCAGCATACCTCTTCAATTGTAGCGGGTGGCGGCAGAAAGAGCTGCATTGATGCGTGGCTACATCAGGCGTCGTGGTTTCGGTACAATGCAGATACCAAAGTGAACTACAGGACATTTCACCGCGCTCAGAGGCAACAGGAAGGGGGGGAGTACGATGCCTTCTTGCAGAGTTTGGGCACTGGGTGAGCTGAAGTTCATGTACCTGCTGACAACTTTCTGCAGACGCATGATGCCTTCACCAACACTTTCGGTCGCAGTAATCACGCGACCAAGCTGCCCACGTGCACCTTTGACTACACGCATGATGTCAAGCAGGCGCTTCTCACTGCTCATCCTCAACTCCATAGACCCCACAGTTGCGCAGACGCAGCTGTGCTGTGTACTCGTAACGTCACAGTCGACAAGCTCAACGAAAAGGCGCTGGATCTCAAACTACAGCGTGAAAGCCAAGAGGGGATTACGGAACAGCCCATTCGTACCCTCTATGCAGTCACGAAGGTTAAGACGCGAACGAGGGCCGATGCTGTGGACGCCCATTTGGTGACTGATGAGTTCCTTCGCATGTGTGACAATCCAGGTATGCTCTCGAAAAACCCCGTTCACAGTTGTATTGAAACGGGCATTTTTTTTTGCAAAGTGCGGCTATGGAATTGCTGATCACTTCACACATCCTTTATGCTCATTCTATGCACGCACGCCGCCGCACCAGCTCAGACTTTCAAAGTACTGCGTGGCGATGATCACGCACAATATGGAGGGCAAGTTCAAAAACGTCAGAAGGGTGGTGGTGTTGCACATAGAGCGTCGCACTGTGGAAGTCGTTGATGCAGAGGCGTATGCTAGGGAGAGGCAGCATCCTGATCAGCCATGCCTGATCTCTGACTTCCTGTGGGTTCTCAGGATTCTGTTTGAGTGGCGGCACCGACGAATCAGACTAGAGATTCAGCGAAGGCAGTTACCACTGCGGGTTGCCTATGCTGTGACATTTAACAAGTCTCAGGGTAAGACTTTGAGTAGAGCGGTTGTTGACATTCGCAATCAGGCTTTCCCTCACGGGGAGCTGTACGTAGCGCTTAGCAGGGTCAGAAGGAGTGAAGATATAATTATTCTGTGCACTTCGAACTCGGTTATCAATAGGAGTGCTGAGGGCGTCGCTAGAGAGGAAGCAGTGATTGAATTTATAGCTGCCACCAATGTTGTTGAGAGGAGAGCTCTCGTGCATGCCATGCCTCACCGTCTCAGAGACCAGTTTGGACTAGAGTATCCAATCCCAGGCGTGCCAGCGTAGCTACGATGTTGAAAATGTGTTGCAACGCTGGCTACTCGGCGTGATTGCATGTACTTTACAACATATCAGCAAGCTGCAAAACATGTCTTGGCTTCATTGAAGCGACTTTGCGCCGAACTTTCTGCGCAAGACAATGCTGATGATGAAATGTATTTTCGAACAATTGCGGTCTACATCGATGCTTGCTCTGCTCATGTTCAATGCAACTTGTACGCTTGGAGCATGGTCGCAGTCGCAGGGCGCATCGTTGAGGCTACCGATCACTGTGCAAACTCATGCGCATGCGTACGTACCACAGCAGCGCCGACATGCAATCGGTACTTCACAGAATAACGCTTGACGAGAGCGACGACTAAGCCCATGCACTAAGAATGTGTTGAGTATGATATCTGTTGCTTTCACTGGCGTGTTGGGGCAGAGCGCTTATGACCTTCAAAGGTGACCTTCGAAGGTTATGTGGCACGCATGCAATGCAGTGCATGCATTGCTGTGCTGTGCTGTGGCCGTGCTGGACCCGTAGTAAGTCCCAGCCATAACTGCTTTCTGGTGCTCAAAGGAGCAGAGTGCGCTCCGGTGTAGAGCTCAATGCAGGAGCATCCGGGAACGACAGCGCCCGCGGCTCCAGAATAGCAATCCCAGACGACACTAAATGTGTAATGCGTATTTTAGCTCCTCTGCTTCGAGAGTCATTCTCTGCGTACTTAATTAGAAGAAGAACGGAGACAAAGTACCTACGAGCCTGATCTTGCAGGCAAAAGCTCACATTATGAAGGTTTTATATGAGATGGGCGTTGTTTTTCGTCGGTTTTCTGTCTAGTGCAGGCTGCAAGTGGACATGAATGTACCAGAACGTGTACGAACTCAACATTTGAAGCCATACGAACCATCATGAGACTACATAGTACCTTTCTGGGGGGGCTATGTGCCTGATAGCACCTGCTGTGGCCCAGAGTGGCGAGTGGGTTGGCCCTATGTGATTATTCCCCTCAATTCTCTTGCAGGCTTCGTGGAACAACTGAGCACGACTACGCACGCGCTCCAGTAGTACGCATGCAGTATACAAGCACGATGAAGGTTCATGACACGTAGGAGCAATGTGCTATGCCTACACAGCTGGACTCCACGATCAGACCCGCAGCGGAACCTGCTCGGAGAGCACAGACAGCGCACACGAAAGTAACATGACAAACATCAGTGTGAGATCTGCGTTGGACAGCAGCTGTAATTCGCAGATGTCCTTTTCTATACTGCGCATTCACTTCATTTCTAATACGAGCTGCTGCTCTCGCGGCCACACCTATGCACATTACGCGTTGAATGTGGAATGCGAGTTGGATGTTTGGCCGGTCCTCGAGAAACGTGTCGGGGAATGCACCAGCATGCTATGCAGGCATCATTGCGTGCACATGGAAGTTGTGGCACATGGTTGAATTCACAGTTCACGTAGTTGACGGTTTCAAAGCGCACCCGGACGATGATGACAAGAGATAGTACCTTTGTGGACAAGCTGTGTGCATGTTGGTGCCTACTGTGGCGATGCAGCCTGAATGGTCTGATACGTAAAGCCGTGCACATCAGGAAAATAGAAGTGTCAGATCTCAGCATGAGACTGTGCTGAAAGATGTAGGTGGCACGCCAGCAGCAAAGCTGCGTAGGGCACGCGGCAGAAAGCGTTGGCATGCTAGCCAGCGCTCCAAAGCACCTGATAGTACATATTTGTGACAGCACACACCCATAGAAGCACTGAGCAATTCAACAAGAGCCTACTCGTCGGTTTCCGTGGCCAGTGACAGGTCAGGAACACCAGGTGTGAAACTCACCATGCACAAGGTCCACCTTGGCCATGGTTGCACCTCCGCATCACCCGAATGCGACCAACAATATGCATTCAATGAATAAGTACAAGTAGTTGAGCACAGTACCTTGCTCTGTAACATCCCCATTTTGATCCGGTTTTCAAAAGATGGCACATTGGAACAGCAAATGTGTCGGATTTTCCTGAGAAATACTTTTGACACCGAGAAATACTTTTGCCACTGCACCCCCTGACCCTTGATCACCCTGAAATCTTAAAGTGGTGTAGAGTTTAGTGTGAACTTGGTGTTTGCATGCCTGTGGCACTAACTTGCCTTCACCATCGATGTTTTCACTATCCAGGTACTATATATCAGTGCTTCTCCAGGCATACTGACCAGGATATTCATGATTTGTTACGACCAGTGTTGTGCTCAATACGTATTGCGTACTTACGTATTTAACGTAATTACGCTATTTTCTCTGCAAGAACGTATTCATGTTTGAGATGAACAGACACGTTTTATGCAAGTGCTGTACGTCTTTGTTCACGATAGCAACTTCCTTGTCGAGGGTAGTTGTGGATAGGGCACGTGAAATGGGCTTGTATGTTGGACCCACAGCTGCGACGGCTTTGACCATATCACGCCAAGCCTCACTGTCATTAAAGCTTATGCCATTGAAATATTTGCACCTAGCTTCTGCTTTAAACGTGTGACTAGCCTGCATTAAGGATGTGGGGCTGTGATTATTTAGTGCAACTGTCATGTATGTATACATGCATGCAAGTTATTGGAAGTTGTGTGGCATGATGTTTGGGAAATACAAACCCATCGCGGCTGCAATTCTCTACAGAAAACAAGCTCTTTGCTGATGCCACTGTCCCTTGTATCGGTTATGTTGCTGAGTTCACAAAAACGTTTGTACCCGACATGAGTTTTGAAGATCATGATCTCATATTACCGCCAGTACTTCGCTTGCAAGCAGCCAATTCAGGTGCTCCTCTTTCCTGGTAACTCCCTTGTATCAGAGCTTTCGAATGGCCCCTTGTTTGTGTTATTCCTACCTTGCGTCATAGAGATCTGGTATTTTCCCTTTTCATCAAATACGATATACGGTGAATATACGGAGTATCGTAGACAAAGATATCTTTATACGATATACGCGTATATGAAAATCTGAATTCGTAGGTTGGCATGGGCCTAGATATATGTATCGGTATCAGGACGGACAATTGGCTTCAATTTCTGGTTTCGTTTCTAACCAGGAAAAAGAAAAGGCAACGTACCTGTGGCCATAATAGTGGCCATGTATCAGGGGGTAGCGTCCATGCTTGCCATACAAATCCGTCTTCACGCTTAGAAAATTTGGGACCACACACTCTATCACGGCACACCAAGCACACTCATCAAATCAGTATCGAATATGTGGACGATTAACATCACAATTTTGCTGCGAGAGCACCCGTCGTGAGCGTGCTGGATGTGTTCTGCAAACCAGCAACGCATCAAGATGTGAAGGGAACAAGATAAACACACAACCTTCTATGAACAGAATATTGAAACGTTTTCAGAAAGCTCTTACGGGATGGATAGGTTGGCCAACTGGCAGGAGCGCTCTTTACACACAGCTTCTGTCACTAAATTGGTCTGTCACTAAAGGAAGCAACGCCCGCCCAAGCTGGCCACAATGGTTTTATTACATTAATGTTGTGTGGGTATTTGGCGTCGATCAAATTGACACAACTGAATGGTTTGCCAGGCAATGGTGCAAGTGGAGGAGCAGGTCACTAACAGCACACGAACGTGCGAATGTTCGATGTTCATCTTCCACAAATTTGTTCCTGATTGCGTTGGTATGCAAGTGTGCCGTGAGGTGTATCGTGCGGCTTCAAGTGTTCTCAGAGCGAACACGGACACGGCATGCAGAGGCTACCCCGTTGTACCTGCACAAGGCCTATATTACGGCCGCAAACGCTTGAAAGCTGGGTGAGAGCCTGCCGATCCCACAAATTCTATGAGGGGCACAGAGCCTAATTTCCAGCTAAAGGCCGGCCCAGGGTGGACGGATGGGAAAACGGAGCTGCAAATATGTAGCACTACCTCACCCGTTCTAGCCAGAAACCATCCGCGTGAAGTACAACAGGTGTTCACCCCTATCTACACTGAACCAGTGTGTTTCTGGCGAGCACCTGGGTGGTAACACCTTGTGCTCTTACCATGCACGTACGCTACCTTTCGGCGTTTGGTTTTGCGGTACCAGGAAGCCATCTTTCCTGACAGGAAAACTGCCTATGGCTGGAAAGCCACAACTCTGAAACCGCGTTAAATACACATTGACTGTGCCGCTTAAATTTGGCAGTTGTAAACGCAGGCTTCCGTGTGTTTACGGTGAAAGCTGGCGGGCTCGTGCAAGCGCGTTTACGCACTCAATCGGGCAAATTTATGCACCCTTTGTAAACGCCGGCCAGCGCGCTCGCGAGCTTCTTGCCGCACGTTTACAGGATAATTGCGCCAATCTACAACGTAAACGTTGTCCTAAAATCGTCAACACGCTCAGACCTCATCTCGTTTTCCCTGCGAAACGTTACACCCATGAGTGAAGTCACTAAGCGACTCGGCCGTGTTTTGGGGTGACCACATGAGTTTCAGGAGTACTCGCGTAACTGGAAATCAGGATCCTGATAGAGAACTTTGTCTCCTCTAGGTGCTTCAGCGCGTCAGAATGCTTGCTTCTTAACGCACGGGACATTCCATGCCACGTTGAGGAATATATGTGCGAATACACGCGCAACCTTCACACAACAGCTGTGCATCACGATGCATCGCTCGGGATATCACGTTTCAATGCATTTCTTCCTTGTGCACTTGACACCTCTTCCGAGTTCTCGCCAGTTTTCACGCCAGTTTCGGACTGAAGTCACTCGTGAAGCGCACCCGTTTCCTGGTGAAATACTTGTATCACGAGTGAATTTCAGAATCACGAGTGAATTTCGGAATCACGAGTGAATTTCTCTCACACGGCCTACCTTTAACAGCACTGCAGAGAGTGAATGCAACTCGGCTACAACTAGAAAGCGCAGAGCCAACATCACACTTATTATTGAGAGGCGCATGGCTTTTACAATGAAGCCCGTGCATCGGGTAGTATATGCCCTGAACCCAAAATACCGCAACCAGAGTTTGACGAGGAAGTTCTTGACGACCTTCAGTTCGTGCTCGAGAAGACGCTTGGTGATGAGCAGGGCATCGCAGCATTGACACTGTTTCATAGTTCCTATCGCATTGGGTGCCGTGTGACAGAAAGCATGGAGAAAGCAGTTAGGAAGCTGAAGCATTGTGAGGGGTGGAAAGTATGTATGGTTGTGCGTTGCAGCCGCTTGAAGGCATTGCTATGAGATTGCTTGCTCAAATAGCATCTGCTGGTGCTTGTGAACGAAACCGGTGATCATACACATTCGTGCACAGTGAGAAGCACAAATGAACAGGGAAGAAGCATGCTCATAACCTGGTTTACGTTTTCAGGATCTGAGAGCAGCCAAGCGCGCCTAGGTTCCTGGCATGGACCTTGGGGAGCAGGTTGGCAGCGACAATGACAGTGGAGCACATAGTGGTCAGGGAGATGGCCGTGACAATGAATGCAAAGCAGAAGTACAACTCATTTCTATGTTGTCAGAACTGCATGCTTTTGTGCTTTGCAACAAGCAACCGTACGTTGCTGGGGTCAGTATGAAAGTGTGGTACTGCATGATGTCAACAGAAACGAGGCAGTTTTGCGCTATGTCTGCGCTTTGGAGCGTAACGTAATAACAAATAATTACGTTCATACGCAATTGCACTGCAACGATTTGTCACTACAAATCTCCGATGAGCAATATCAGGTGACCATACCATTTGAGAAACTATGGAAAATGATAGTTGCAAACAAGCACTCTGAGCAATTCGAAACAGATTGGAGGTCATACTTGACTGGATACCTTGACTGGATACCATTGCTTGGCACCAGTTTGGCCATGGGTAAATATGTATTGCGGCCCAATATTTAGAGCTGGTACGGTATTCAATAGCAGTACGTTCAGGAGCTGTAACCGGCGTACTTTATCACACCTGGCTACAAGGCACAGAACCGGGGACATTATGCAAATCTGCTAACATCTCACTTTCAAGCACTGACAAGGAAATCATGGAAAAGTTTTGCGACTCCATGACTACACTCAGAATGCAGAGAAATACATGTTATGAGCATAAAATGACAAAAATAGCACTGCATATTTCTTCAATTTTCCCGTATTCTTGCACACTGTCTTCAGGGAAGTTAGCACGATCACAGGCTCACCATCTCATTGGGCAGAGTAGCCTGCGTAGAGCGCTGTTGCAGGACATTGCACATTCCATTTGCTCCACTGACAAAGTGCCTCCCAGCTTCAGAAGTGTTGCGTGCTCCACACTCTTTGGACTGCCATCAACAATGAAGCTCCGCTGACTACCTTCCTCTGGCTCCGGCTTTTGAACACATGTGAATGCAGGATTGGCACGATCAATTCACTTCCAACTGATCCCAATCGTTCAACATCATTCATCTTGCTTTGTACATATTTCTGGGCGCACTCTTTTGACGTCAACTGGATACAGAGAAGCACAAGGAATCAGGTAGCCACTACTCTTTCCTACCACAGTCTTGATAACAATAATGTCCTGCTGACCATGTGCTCGGAACACCAGCTGAGCAAAGAAGGGCAGTACAGGGGAGCAACTATGACGACACCTGCTTGACGTTGCCTTCGACCTTGCACACACTTGTGGTGGCACAAGCTGCATTACACTGATGTGTGATGACAGCCTCAAGCTCTTTGACGAGCCGTGAGCGTAGTGCGCTCAATGCGAGTACTTGAAGCTTAGGAACCTGGCCCAGCTGATTCAAGTCTGCGGCAAGAACCACCTCCAAGTCAGCGTTCCTGCACCACAATGGAAACGACTGCCGGTTACCATGTGTTTCTTATAGCTTGTAACACTTTGTGCGTTGTGTGCTGCTGACGGTTTGACCAGCCTATCTCAGCTTGAAGCCGCTCAATTAATCTCATTTCCCTTCAATGGACTGAGGATGCCATGTTATCGCACAAGTGACATCAGAAGCAGCGTTCTACAAGATTTGCAATGGCCGCATCAGATGATGTCAGCACCCACACAGCAGATGGAGCCGATACACGTACTCAACGCAACAATCCCGACCGCGAACAACGAGCCCTTTGATTCAATGACAGTCTGCACCTGTCAAGACCGTATAGTGCCTAAATGCTGCGTTTGCCTCACCAATGATTGTGACAACTCATCTGAACAGTATCTGTTATACAAACACACGCTGCAATGAAATTGTGAGATATTGTGAACTATTGTGCATCATCATGATGTGCAATATAGTTCAAACTACTATATCACCTCACGAATATGCACATCACATAGCATTGGTTGTCAGTACCTGAATCCGCAACACTGAACACTGGTACCGTAGGTCACACAAAGGTTCTTTTCCGCATTCCGCGCCACAGTTAATGAAATATGCGAATTTGTCACGTGTCCCAAGCCCAGAACTGGCGAAATTAATCATGCTGTTCTGTCAGTCTCGGGTCACGCAAGGTGACAAACTTGAATCTGCAAAAGTTTCCGGCAGTCACAGGTCGCGGGAGTCGGACTCACTGTCAAACTTTGGCCCTTATCTGCGACGCCTCCTACCACGGCGTTGGGGGTGTTTTGATACAACACAATGGGGGAATGCACCCTGTATCTTTCTGAACGACGCATGCAACCCGCGGAACTGAACTACACCACCAACAAGAAAGAATTCTATGCCCTTGTGGTTTGTCTTTCCCAGTGGAGGGCCTCCTTGGAAGGCCCACTGTTCATTGTTCACTCCGATCATGAGCCTCTCACATGGCTGTCCACTCAGAACCCTGAACAGACGGTAGTCTCTTTCAAGCAACCCTGTCGGTGGCTTGAGTTCCTATTGCGCTTTGTGTATCGCCTACTTTATGGTCAAGGTGATAAGAATGTAGGTGCCGACGCGCTGTCACGCCTCACTTCCCCACCACCTGCTGATACTGATCCTCTGCCTGGTGAGACCTGGCCACATTCTGTTAACGTAGCCTCCGACATTCCTGTTCGCTCGGATGGCTACTTCCTTCCTGAAATGAGTGTTGCCGCATCTCGTGCCGATGTTCCTGTTCACCCTTGCAACAACATTTACATTGGTGGTCATACTCGAGCACGTGCGCAACAGTCAACAACACCCAGAACCTGTTCTCATTCAGCACCTATCCATGCAACTCTGAGGCTGGATACGGCGCGCGTGACACCTGTAGCCACGGCACCTGGGGCCACTCAGTAGGCAGCCACCCCCGCCGCTCCGCAGCCTTCAAGCTGTGGGGAGGGGTCCGCTTCTATGGAATCTACCGCTGCACCCTCCTGTGGGGAGGAGAACTCAGAAGAAGAGGCAAAGCTATCACATGAGGTTCTGTATGATCGCTCGTTTCAACGTCTGCGCAACGCCCTTGCAGCAATACCCAGCAACCAACACCCCTGAAAAGCGACAACGGTTCAGCTTGACGAAGGCTAATGATGTACTCTGACAAGACCACAGACTCTACATTCCTGATGTTGAAAACCTGCGCCATGATCTCCTGTACTGGTACCATAATGCTCCTTGGATCTGTCACCTTGGCATCCAACGCACGTGGAATATAATCACCGATCAGTTCTATTGGACCAATCTGAAACACGATATTGAAGAGTATGTGGAGAGCGGTCAGAGCTGTCAACGCAACAGAACCGGTCGACAGAGGCGTGTTCCTGGCCTGTTACTATTGGTTCCCCCAGATTCCCGCTGGCACACCCTGGGAGTGGACTTGATCACTGACCTTCCACCTTCTAGTGCTACTCTTTCACGTCCCAACTTTGTTATATACCGTAGTATTGCCAATGGATCAGCGCACTTTTTAACCGATCGGGACAAGCTTTGTGAAAACAATGTTTATTTTGGCCCAGCGAAATGTTTTGACACAGGGGACAGTGACTTACTGAAAAACGTTCGGCCGGCGGTATTGCATCTGTGGGGACGGACACGCGCTAAAACAATGTTTGATCCTGCGGCCAGTCCTTCAGAGGTTGCACAATGTCTTCCTCTGAGTCCAGTGAACGTGAGGGCGGCAGCCTGCAATTCCAGCTGCACAGACCCATCTGCTGGTGACAGAACTAGACAGGAGAATGTTCTTGTTGTAGACAGTGATTCACATCCATCTCTTGACTCACCTATAGCTAGTGGACATCACAGTGATCAATCAGTAGGTGGTAAGACATTCCGCGATGCCTTGGCCAACGAGCCTGCTCGGTCTCTATTCGCTTACTTCTCGCCCATTGATCAAAACGATGACGAGATTTTTACGAGCCTGCGTGACTACTACCAGCTTTGACTGTAACAAGCTTCGAAAGTCATCATTGTTCGTGCTCCAAGGGGACGGGACATGCAAAAACAATAATTCACTGATCCGGCAATATCGGGTCGTTCGGGACAGAACTAAGTTTAGTGATTTGCATTCGGCCGGCGCTTTGAGGTCCAAAAGGGACGGGACCGGCCGGCGGTTTTTGGGCCAAAAGGGATGGGACCGCTGATCCATTGGCAATACTACGGTACACAGCAATCTGTGTGTTTGTGCGTCACTTGTCCAAGATTGTTCGGTACAGAGCAATCTGTGTGTTTGTGTGTCACTTGTCCAAGATTGTTCGCTTAGTACCAACATTCGAAGACTTGTCCACCAAAGGTTTCGCTCAGCTTTTCATGCGCGAAGTGTTGCCTCATTATGGATTCCCCCGAAGTATTGTGTCTGTAGGGGTTGACAATGGAATAGTGCATTCTTCAGAGCAATCTGCAAAGAGGCGTCTATCGAGGTTAGCTTGTCTGCGGCGTACCACACCCAGACTAATGGTTTCGTTGAATGCACCAACAAAGTGGTGCAGGCCTGCTTGCAGCACAACATCTCAGCTGAAATGCATGACTGGCACGAACAGTTGCCTTTAGTTGAGTTTGCAATGAATTCAGCTTATCATGATGCTATCCGGAGCACCCATACTGGATGAATCGAATTACTGTTCCAGCCAACCCTTTTGAAGTTCTTCTACAACGTTTTCTATTGATCGACCACGCCCGCGGTGACATGGTTCTGGGCTTGCCCTTTCGCAGACGCTACAATGTGCCTACACCCTTCACGTGTAAAGTGAAGCCCAGCCCCGACAAGCAGGGATTGGGTGTCACACATGTTACTTTAGGAGTTCCTAAAGGCAACGGCGTGTCTCTGCCTCCTGGGATGGCGAAGCGACTGGAGCAGGCTGATCCTAGCACAGTGGAGTACAAACAAGTGCTTCCCCTGGACCTGAGCTGGCAAAACTGGCGCCAGACAGGAAAATAGCTCACTCCTGAAGCGCTCAGGCCCGTTCTGGGTCTCTCTCAATGTACAAAATGGGCTGGGTTCTAAAAATGCATCACAGACAACAGGCGTCGCGCCTCAGTATCTCTACAAATGCTTATGGATGCCCCTTAGTTGATTGCTGTTCCCTTGGTAAGCCCTTTTGGTGCTCCTCGACTATCGTTTTGTCCTGGCTTTGGGTGGCTTACTGAGGATGTGGAGGCGCTGGTTACTTCTATTTGCCGCTACGACCTTTTCTCTTGTTGCTACAATGCAGATTCTACAGTATGTTTCTCTAACAACAGACTTCTGAGCGACGGTAGTGCTCAGCGTTTTCACGAGTTTGACACATGAACGATACATTCAACACTCAGTTTGTTTGACGCTAGCGCTCTGGAGGTTCGAGAAGCACGAAGTGCTTCTCAAGCAAACCTGCCTGCGCATGCGTGCTCCAAACACAATACTTGCCCTGCGGGGGCATTCATTGGCTGCGGACGCGTACACGGATTGTACTCAGGGGCTTGAACCTCTCTGTCAATCTCTGGAAGATGCAACTGTCGTCCCCGTGCAGTCCGATCGCCTAACTCCCGAACAACTACAACTACAAAACCTCATCGACGAATTCACGGAGTAGATCTCCTGGAGTTTGGACGACATAGGCTGTCTCTATGAGAAGTTCAAAGACTTCTTCATGCAGATACCCACTGAGCCAGGGGCTCGCTGCAGGCAGAAGCCATACCAGCTCTCACTGCGAGAACTGGAAGCCTTTCGCCACCAGCTCTTGCTGCTGCTGAAACAAAGAGTCATCAAGAAAGCTCCTGGGCCGACAGACTTCCTGTTGCCAGTTGCTTTCGTGCCGAAACCGCGCAAGCCGGAAGCATTGCACATGTGTTTTGATTTTCGCCACTTGAACTTAGTCACCAAACATGACCATCATAGCTCGCCCTTCATCTGTGACCTTCAACAGTCGATGAAAGGATGCAAGTATTTTACCGCTTTGGATCTCACTTGGGGCTTCTGGGCACTGCCCATCATTGAACGGGACCAACACAAAACTTTCTTCACTGGACCAGATGGAGGGATCTATGTTTGGACCAAAGCCCATACGGGGCTTGCCAAGTCCCCTGCTGCATTCAAAAGTCTCATGGAACATGCTTTCCAAGGCATCCCAGGCAAAACCGTGTACGTGGACGACATCACGGTTTTCTCTAAAACCTGGGAGGAGCATCTCAGCACGCTCAGGAAAGTTTTTCAACAGCTGCTGGACTCGGCCCTCAAGGTCAAGTTTGCCAAGTGTGTTTGGCCGCTGCGGAGTGCCGGGTGCTGGGCTCCGTTGTCAGTGAGCAGGGAATCCGCCCCGACCCTGACAAAGTAGCGGCGGTGCAACTGCTGCCAGTGCCCCGCACAGTCGACGGCATCTGCAGCTTCCTGGGTGACACAGGGTACTTCCACAAGCATGTAAAAGACTATGATGCCAAGTCAGCTCCTCTCCGGGCCCTGCTGAAGTAGAATGCTCAGTTTCAGTGCACTGATGAGTGCCAAGCAGCCTTCGAACGGCTGAAATGAGACCTTGTGTCTGATGCCTGTCTGCGATACCCCGACTTGCAGCGACCCTTTACTCCAACCACAGACTGATCGGGGGCCGTTCTGAGCCAAAGGCAGCCGATTGATTATACTGATCCCTCGTCACAAGAACGCGAGATTGTCATCGCCTACGCCAGCCGCGGTCTCACGCCAGCTGACAGCTACTATGCCCCCACCGAAGAGGCATTCGCCTTGCTCTTGTTTGGGCCACTAGGAAGTTCAGGCAGTATCTTCACGGTAGGAAGTTCCTGATGCGAACTGGCCATGCAGCCATGAAGTGGCTCCAAACTGCCCGCTTCGAAAACTCCAAGCTGGAACGCTGGGCCCTACGCCTGCAGGGGTTTGATTTTTGAGGTTATGCACCTCCCTGGGCCCCAAAACGTGGTGGCTGACCACCTCTCGAGGCATCACCCGCACCTCGACCCTGGCGCCGTCACCGCCGTCACTGCTTACCTCGCCTTCTCCACTGCTGGGCAGGTCTCGGCATCGCCGTAGCGGGTAGCAACGTTCAAGACCCTACCGTTTGGAGCTCCTTAGCCCTTCAGGAGCTGTGGCCCTCCGGCGATGCTGAAGCCATCACACCTGAGCCTTGTGTTATCTGTGGGGAGGCTGAGGGGTATGCTCACATGCTAATCTGAGACATCTGCAACTACCCCTCTCACCTTCAGTGTTTGAGCTCACCACGCTCCGTAGTTCCTGACGGTCCCTGGTACTGCCACCTCTGTGACGGCGCCTGCACCAACATTGAGGAGTTTCGTCGCGAGGGTGACGCCATCCTCTTCACCCGCGGCAGCGACCCCTACCACCATGACCAGTTCGAGCTGCTCCACTCTTATGTTCAGCTGCAAGAAGCTGGGTAATCGCGCTACCGCAACTCCCTGCCCACTACAGAGCAGTACTCTGTACAGGACGCTTCGGCCTGGGCGATGGAAAATGCCGAGTCACTTTTCACTGATATCACTCCCAGTGATGGTGGCACACATGCCTGCCGCAGCGGTGATCATTCGAGACATGTACCCACACATGAGCACTGACAACTGCTGGTACACAGTTTTGCCCCCGGCAACGGTTACAGGAATCTGCTGGCCAGTGGGTGCGGAGCCTGCTGGATGTGGCTGCCCTGAGCGGCAGACCTCTTCTGCGGGACGAAGGCGGTGCATTATCGGGTGGTGCTTACCTTTCCCTGGAGCGACCATCAGACATGTGGAGGGAAGGCCCAGCAGCGATCGAATGGCGGATGCTTTGGTTGTGGGGTCAGCGACATCGTTACTGCGGTTGAGGTGCGCTTCAAGTTCGCGTTCCCAACCTGCTCTAAGGCGGCGAAGTGCCCTGGGCGGCGGCTGGTGGGGGGGGGGGTTGTTGAGGCCGATTGATGTTGCGATAGCCGCGTTGTCTTGCGGGGGGTTCGGGCCGGTGGGTGGGAATTAGTTGGGTCACTGGTGTGCTCGTGCACTAGCCTTTCTGCAGGTGGTGCCTCGCGCGTGCATCGCAATGCTGAGTCCGGTGTGGCATGCTGGTTTGCGGGTTCACGCTGTTCAGCCGCCAAAGCGGTGAAGCGGTTGGCAGTGTTCCACGCAGAGGCGCCGGCGTGGGGCTCCTGGGGGTACACGCTGGTTGTGTTCGGCCTGGAGCTCCTCCAGCTGTCTTGCACGGAGGGTGGGTGCCAGGGCTCTCGATGTCAACGGTGTTCGTAACCACGATGTTCGTGGGCACAACACAGTACGAAAACAGACAGCATGTAGACCAGTAACGGAACGTGATAGACGCTTCATTCGTCCTTCGTATGTTCAGGAGCTCTGGAATGTGCTGCTGCTGCATCCTGAACAGGCGTGCCACTGTATTCAAACTAATGACTGGTGTCGCACATTTGGTCGTCACCGTGACTCTCAGAAACAATTATCAGCACATCTTGCGGTTCCGCTTTCCAGATCGCACACATAGCGAGACTGCGCGAATCGTGATCGAGCCTTGTTTCGACGTGCAAATGATCCATGCAACTTGAAAGTAGACGCTGCTGTATGCATTCTTACTTATCCAGCGATTGTTGGTGATGGAAATATTGTCCTGCCGAGAACTGGTACCTTTCCATCGTTCTGTAGGGCATACTTTACTATGATTGTGTGCTCTCGCACCTGACCGGAGTTTTCCAAGAGCTGCCTATGTAAAACATAATCTTCAAGAGGGGTTCCCTTCGTTTGGTGACCTGTGGCAGTGGGCCTTGGGGCTGTGGAACAGTCATACGCTTCGCCATCAAGACCTATATATGACATCACAACACCCATGCATGATACATCGAAATTTTTTTCAATGGAATGAGGTTTAAGCCATGAGTTCTAGCTACATGTAGGAATATTCAGAACTGTCTTCCGAGAAGTAAGTCCAACGAGTGGACGCCGTGCTGCCGCTATCGGACCTCAGAATGGATCATGCATCAGCACAATAACACCTACAGGCAACACACCAGAATGATTTTGTTTCTATGATAACTGTTCAGGACTTCTCTGAGTGAGGACCATTGGAGATGAGACCTTGCTTTTCCTGGTTCTGATACGTAAGCCCGAGTTATTCAATTTGAGGGTCCAGAGCGAAAGTCCGTACGGTGTTACCATACATATACGGCTTATACATATGCAACATATATAGGCCTGCGCCGTCATTTATTAAACGATTTAGGCGCACATACATATTTACTCCATGTGCGGGCGAATCTAAAGTGCAGCTTTGGGAGACTTGAAAACCATATCCCAACCTCTGCCACCACACAACTCAAAGAAGGCAGAATCCATCACTCTGTGTGGTTCCTTGGACAGGGACTATAAATTCTTGTAGCGCACGACATGGCAGTTGCATCAGCGTGCTCTTTGCTGCTCCGGAAAGCAGTGTTGCGCTCAGTACGTACTGCGTAATTACGTACTAAACGTAATTACGCGTATTTACGGCGCGCTTTTTCTGCAAGAATGTATTCATGTTTGTGATGAAAGGACGCGTTTTATTCAAGTGCTGTACGTCTTTGTTCACGATAGCAACTTCCTTGTCGAGGGTAGTTGTGGATAGGGCCTTTTGTGAAATGGGCTTGTATGTTGGACCCGCAGCTGCGACATCTTTACGCAAAGCCTCACTATCTAAATCATTAAAGCCTATGCCATTGAAACAAACGCACCTAGCTTCTGATTATTTCGCATCTTCGTGACGCTTGTAAGCGAGCGCTGGCGCCTTGCCACCTACCAATGTAGACTGAACATGTATATTCGCACTGGTGCTAGCTGGACCATCGCCATTTCTCTTAAACAACTCACGAATAGATTCCGGCACACGCTTGCAAGGTGCAACACCTCCGCGTGCACCGCTGAGATGGCATCGGGCTCGGAAGGCAGTGCCAAGCCAGGGCTTCTGCCCTCCTTTGCCACAGTGCACACACTCAAGATACATATTACTGCCGCTAGCTTTGCCTACCATGAAATGGTTACGCCATTCCAGGCCATCCTTACTAGGATTGTTCCCATCTGGAAGGACCAGCCATCGTGCACACTGCCAGCCGACACATACACCCCTCACATCAACCCACCCTGGGCAAGCGCCCACCTAAACATCATGTTTCAGACGCGATGGCGTTGTCTGAGTGGCGTTCCGGTGGCTCTGAAGCATACGTACTTTTCTTTGTGTTGAATATGTATTGCGTAATTACGTTACGTTTTCCCCTCAAAAAATGTGAAGGCGCAACACTGCCAGAAGGACTTCAACCAATTGCATGCAGAACGTCTGATATGCAAAAGGTGTTGCAATGTGTATGAGAGAGCGTGGATTCCACACATACATCTGATATTCGACCTCATATCTCCAAACCTTTAGGTTGTGGAATGTTTCTTTGACAGTGAAGAGCCAGAGGAAGCAGCAATCGCTGAAACGGCTGCTTTTTAAAGAACGGACTTTATTCTTCTGGAAGTGATAAGCTGAACATTGAGCGCTTGTGGCGAACTGATACAGGAATGAAGGCAAGGTTCTGGCCGTGGTGTCCTCCCACACAGACAGGCTAGGATTCTTCATCAACAGCACATCTGAAACAGTCAAAGCCAGTGGAAAAGCTTCGGTTGTGCTCATGTGGACGCAAGTAACGGCATGTGCTCCGGACAGCAGCTGGAACACCTGGGGTCTGATGTATACCTCCAACAGGAACATCCTTGGATATGATAGTTCGAAGCACCTCACGCATGTTCAGCAAAATGATCCACAGATGCATTTCTCGTGGACATGAAAGTTACGTTGCAAAGTTGTTTGTGCATGCGAGCTGCACTGTCGCAATGCATTGTGCATGATCACTCACGATGACTGGTCATGTCTAACCACTGAAGGCACTAGCAAAACGGAGCGACACAAGACGTAAGTAAAATGACGCGAACAATTGCTTAGATTCAGTGTCTCTTACGCCTGCTTTACAGGATTTACGCAAAATGCTCCTGATACGGCAGTTGTATACTACTGACTGTGAAACAATAAGCTGCACCGCATGCTCACCGTAGCGTACTTGCAATTATACGATGAGCGCAGGCCTAAGCAAAAGTACTGGACCATACAGTGCATACAGAGCATGCAAATCATTTTATGGTCATTGACTGCATCACAGGTCCGCATAGCTATCACATGATAAGACGATCATGTCATTCAATGGAGTTCAGGTGCACATCCCGCATTCGCACAGCAGCCCAACAGTTGCAAAACTGCCGGCTCCCATTACCACAGTGCAGAATATGAAGTACAAGTGGACTTCAGCATCATTGATGCATGCAAGGGCCGTACGCATCGAGGAGGGCAGCCATGGAGTTATTCCCCCGCGCGATGGCATGCATAATAGCATAGTTCCCACGATTATCCGGCAGTATGCGGGGGTCCTCCTCAGCAAGTGCACCCACACTCTCCGCTTCTTTCCTCCTCTGGACCTGCAAACAAGCTGTCATACGTCAAGACAGCATGGGCCACGATGCTCTGCTGAGACACTACTGCGGACAGGCTATTGCCGACACCTGTTTCGAACATGCACAGAAGTAGACCATCATCTCACCATGCGACAAAGAAACACACACTATTTCAAGTGAGATTGGTTATGCAACTAGATTCATGTAGCAGCACGAGCACACATAGGCTGCGAGCAGCGCCTTCACAACGTGGATGCGATTCTTGCGTGTGGCAAGATGCGTTGGCGTGGAACCTGGAAGCACTGATGAAGTGGAGGGGCTACAAAACAGAATTTTGGGATTCAGCATGGCCCCGTTGGCGAGCAGGATCTTCGTGACTTCAAGATGTCCTGCCCACGCAGCCATGTGCAGTGGTGTGAGACCAGCACAAGTGCGGCAGTCGAGATAGCGGTTTTGACCGTGAATGTCAGTGATAATTGCCTGCACAAGATGCTTCCCAGTTGCAGGTGTTCTGTCCATGCTTCTGAGACAAGAACTGAATCAAGATGAAGGAAAGAAAAAACAAGCTCAGGGTAGATGATCATGGGCGTCATTATTATCGCAGTTTGGCTAAGAGTGCTGGGAAAGACATTCGTGATGGCGCTGTTGTGCCATTCGAGTGAAGTGGTGGAAGTTTTGTGTTACTTGCTTTTGGCTATTTGGGTTCATGCCTATTTACTACCTTTTCTGTTTGTAAGGATGATCATGGGCGTCGAGCCATGGGCAAACTCCAAACAGTTCTCATGTATGAAGCACGAGGACGTCAACCTTGTTTCGGAAGTCACACCGCCCCCAGTTGCACAAGGCATTCCCACAGAATAGGTGCAGGAGGAGAGGGTGTTGACGGCAAGCCTGCAATCAGTGTTGGCGTCAACCATGTTATAGCTTGATGCACCATACCTGTGCAAGTGGCCGTAGTCCTTCTGGACTTCGCACCACCCAGTGCCGGTCCATGATTACTTGAGTGCAAGACCAGTGACCATATAGACAGGCGTAATGAATCGCCATTTTAGCACCTTCACGATCGGCCACGCAGGGATTGCTGCCGACAGACATCAAAAAGGATGCTGTGCGGGGGTGCCTGCGAGCGTTGAACAGGTATATTGAATATGTCATCAGATGCTGCCATTCACTCAAGGAGACAGTCTCACACCCACGTTTGCATGCAAGCATGAGGGGCGTCAGGTTCTTCTCCGTCACAGCGTTCACCATGCACTTCCTATACTCGATCACCACACCCATCAAGGCGCAGCGTACTAAGGGCTTGGAATGTGCCCTGCCCTCGTCCAGAATCCGTGCCTCCTCGAACAGTGCAGTCAAAGTTGAGAAGTCGCCGTGCTCAGAAATGTAATGTACAGCTGTCCACCGTGTGCCGGGACGAGTTCTCAGCAGCATGACAGGGGTTTGTTTCACCATCTCCCTGACGACATCGACTCTGCCTGCATCCACTGCGTCGAAGAAAGCTACCGTGCTGTTGCGAAGGTGGCAGCAAAGCTTGAGCCATATCCAAGCCGCCACTGAACTCGTGTTCTTCTGGCGCAACTTACTCCTGCAATCTGCATGCCTGCCATGTTCCCTGCCACGCTGTGGTACACTAAGTCCTGTGTATGATAGGCCATGTTGGGCTTCTGACGCAACAGCGATTTCCCTTCCTGTGCCTGCAAATCGGCTCGACAGGCTGCTGTGAGACGCCCTTTGTGCAGATGGTTGCACGTCTGCGGCGATGCTGCCACAACCAGCCATCATTGGTGATTTTTCAATTCTCCAAACTGTTCTCCATGTCGTTCACAGAAGCATGCTGCATGCTGCAACAATTTTGCTACCGAATCATATTGTCAGCGGTCAGGTGCGGCCTATGTCAGAGATACTGTTGCCACACAGCACACGTTGTTTAGGTCCTACTACGTGATCACCCATACAGCCACCATGCACCGGGATTTAGAGGAAGGCCACATGAGAGTGATTCCGGGGTGATTCGGAAAGGAAACCATGTTTTCCTGAAACTAGAAAATCAGCTCAAGGGAGGCGTACAATGGACCGTAGCACAGCGAGAAATTTGCATTTCACCGCGTCAAGAAAAAGATGACTTCCCGGTCGGGAAGCTGCCGGGCGCTGTAAAATGGCTGATAACAGGAGCCGTCTGTATGCATATGTGAAAAGTTAATGAGCCGACAGAAGAACCGGGCAGCCTACAAGTAGGCATTCCTGGTAGGAACCTGATGCAGTTCTGCTTGCAACACAAGGATTCCTGCTGAATGTTTTGGATCTGTGTTGCTGTAGCCTGAGGGATGCTGTTCATAGTCATACACTTATGTACATTAGCTGGGGCCGCATCACTTTACAGCGAAACAGGTGTTATGGTGACTCCATCGGAAGCCTGTGCAGGGTCAGCTTTGCACCACTTTGCGCTTTGGGATAGTGTACTGATATTCTTCCTCTAAACTATGTTTCCTGCTTGCATCGATATCACTCTGTTTCTGGCCCATGACTGTGAAAATGAAATCTGTGACAATGATGAATATTGAAAAGTTCGTATGATTTCCATTCAGTGTAGGGTTTCCATTCACGTTTGTTGCCCCTGTGTACACCACTTGGCAAACACATGCACGAACTGGGGTGCCCCACACCGACTGCGCCCATCAAGACATAGGGCTTACATCCGTGTTTCTATCGCAGAGCTGAAGTCAAACACAGTCAAGACAAAGCGCGACCACGCCGAGTATACGCCCTTTTCCGGAACGTTATATTCCGGTCTCTGAGACAAAGGTATACAGCTATTTTATGTTCGCCTGCTGGACCAGGGTAGGGTATGTGCGTGACTGCTGCAGTTGGTGCGGGTTCTTTATGGCAACAAAGATGATGCAGGGAAAATGCCGCACGTAAGCAAGCCCGCAGAATCAGCAAGCCCTGCGTAATAGGGTTAAGCGCTCTGCTGTCATCTGCTGAGGTCTGAGAACCAGCGCACTCCCCGCCTGTACCTGCTCCTTCAGGAGCATGTTCCCAGCAACTTTCACACTCCCATACGGACAAGGGCGCTCAAGGCGTCGACACAGAGCAGGTGGGGCGCAACACGGCGGAACACGCCTTGCAACGCGGCAGGTTTGACGTGTCTTTGCCGGATCCGTGTATACACTACACGTGTCACCGCGTGACGATATGCCGGATCGGCTCTAAGAGCGCCTGGCGCTGTACTGGTCATTTCAGAAATGCAGCCATACAGTTTTATTGGTCACCATGCAGGATCTTGAACAAAGGCTTTTGGAGGGAGCTGCAGTACTTTGTCATATAAATTCAAATAAGCTGTGTCAGAGATTCGTGCGCCTGGCATGCCTGGGTGTTCTGTATTGGAAATGGCGCTGTACTGGGCAATTCAGAAATGCAGCCATCCAGTATAATTTGCATACCATGCAAGACCTCGCACATATTCTTTTGCAGGGTACTGCAGTACTCTGCAATATAAATGGAATCAAGGTAGGACATGGTTTTGTGAGCCTTGCATGCCTGGATGGGTTGTATTGGAAATGCGTTGTACTGTGCGATGCAGAAGCGCAGCCATCCAGTGTCATTTGCTTTCCATGCAGGATCTTGAACCTATGCTTTTGCACGGTGCTGCAGAACTTCGTCATAAAAAATCAAGGAAGCTGCGTCATTGTTTTTGTGCGCCTGGCATGCTTGGGTGGGCTGTATTGGAAATTGGAGCTGTACTTGTCATTTCAGAAATGCAGCCATACAGTTTTATTGGTCACCATGCATGATCTTGAACAAAGGCTTTTGCAGGGAACTGCAGTACTTTGTAATATGAATTCAAATGAGCTGTATTAGAGATTCGTGCGCCTAGCATGCCTGGGTGTGCTGTATTGGAAATGGCGCTGTACTGGGCAATGCAGAAATGCAGCCATGCAGTTTTATTGGTCACCATGCAGGATCTTGAACAAAGGCTTTTGCAGGGTGCTGCAGTACTTTGTGATATGAATTCAAATGAGCCGTGTCAGAGATTCGTGCGCCTGGCATGTCTGGGTGTGCTGTATTGGAAATGGCGCTGTACTGGGCAATGCAGAAATGCAGCCATGCAGTTTTATTGGTCACTCGATTCATTGACCACTAGCAGAGGAGCAGACTTGAAGGAATCCACAGCAGCCATGGTTGCTGGGAATGCAGCAAACACCAAGCTGGAGATTGAAGCCAAGAAGGAGCTTGTGTTGAGTTTGAACGAGGGTAATCTGGAAGTAGCTCAGGAACAGAACAAAGCTAAGTTCACTGATGCTATGCTGTCCCAGGTGGACAAGTTTGTGGAGGCTGGTTGCAGTGAGCAGGAGGCTGTGAAGAACACCAAGGCTAGGTTTGCTGCATTGGGGATTGAAATGCCACAGTAGATGTGTATACAATGAGGTGATGTGTGGTTAAATCCAAACACAGTGCAACTCTGACTGGCATGAAGATGTGCAATGTATCCAAACATCCCGTTCGCCGGGCCTATTCACCAAGACATCCCATCTACTGTCTGCTACTCCTTCTACTGTCCGCTCAGACGCCTGGTTAGCATCTCCCTCACTGCCTCACCCACACCTCTGTTGTGTGGCCCATGTTCAACGTATAGAGCAGCTAGTGGTGCCACTGGACCATCATCAGGGTGCGGTGCATCAAGGCTGTCATCATATGCTACACTTCTCTCCACTAAGAAATTATGCAACGCGCATGCAAGGCCCGTGGCTTCCTTAACAGGTACCATGTCGTTCCAGAAGCATTTGCGCTTCAAGAATGCAAACCGACCTTTGAACCACCCAAAGGCTATCTCAGAGTGCCGTCTACAGTTCCTTGCCCTGTTAAATTTGCTGCGTGCAGTGTTGGGCGGCGGGGCAGGAATGTGGTTCTTCAGCATGTTTCGTGCAAGAGCGAACGCTTTATCTCCTACACAGAAAGGTTTGATGTATCGGACATCTCCACCCACATTCAATTCTACGTCAATTTCATCAAGCAACCCTGCATCTATGTTCTTCTTCGAAGCTGTGACTTCGAATACAGCCCAGAATCACCGATCGATGCTGGAACACCAGCATTGGTGTACAGGATTATGTTCTGAGAGTCGGCGAAAATGAGCAGTAGATGAGCTATGTATCCCTTGTAACCATAAAACGAATCTGCGTCGTGTCCAACCAGGTTTTTAACAGGCATTTTGCATGGAAACAGTGACCCATCAACTGCACCAGCGCAGCCTGGCAACCCATGCTTCAACTGAAAGCCATCAATGACACGCCCTATCCCAGCAGAATCTGTCGGATAATCCACCAATCTAGTGGCTTTATCGTTGAACAGAAGCTTGTGCAGAGATTTAATTCCAGGCTTGAATATGCCATTGCAGAAAGTGTTGTGTGGCCCATTCCACTGCGCAACATGCTGTCTACTGGTTGGACAATGCGCAAGATAATTCAAAATCAACATAAGCTTCTTCTTCGAGCAATAAACGCGCATACCTGGGTTTGTGCTGCTCGTGTCAGGGAGAACATCTATGAGCAGAGCAATCAACTCGTCGAACGTACGCTCCATCATGCTAAAGTGGTCAAGCCACAGCCTATCCTGGATATGCTCTGGCACATTGCACCACCGCTTTGCAAGTATGCAGTGCGATCCGTTGATGCAGTCCCACAGATCGCCAGCATACTCATATGTGGCGATCGAGCGTGGGATGCGTTGCGCCCTTGCATCGCGTACTTGCTCTTGAGAGAAGCTATCGGTAATGTGCGTGTGCAAGAAATTCAACTGCTCCCACGAGCGCTTGCGACTAGAGTTACATGAGTCGAGGCCAAGCGGGTCGAACACACCATCTCCCAGCCACAAGAAATTGTTGTACGGGCCTAGAGTCGACATGATCAGCCTTCCTGTTCAGATGCACGGTGCATCTTACACAAGTGCTGATGTTTCATTCCTTTGTGCACGTTGTGTGGCTTTTAAAGTGTAGTTCGCTCGTTTCATAGTTTACGCCATGCTTACGTCTTGCGATTTCAGCGGTTTCGTTTGTGAGTCCTTAAATGCTCTGAACGTCGTTGCAGTTTGGTGCGTCGGTTCGTGTGTCGTTTCATTAGCTCTGAACAGAGCCTAAACCAGACGTGACTTGGCTATTTATTCATGTTGATGACATTGTCTCCGGCGGCCCCGAGTGCAAATGCATTATTGAGGAGATCCGAAATCGTTCTCTCTGTCACGAGGCTAAGCCTCTGCATTACATTGTTGGGATGCAGGTCACTTATGACCAGCCGCGCCGTGCGATTACGTTTCATCCTGCGAACAGTATCACTCGCGCTTTGGATAAGCACACAATAAGCAAACCCTGTAACACGTACTTGCCGATGAAAACCATCTGTTAAACTGGTGCCTTCAAATAAGAAGGCCAAATATTTGGTCCCGAAATCATTACCAAGTATGCGAGCATTGTTGGATCTCTGACATTAGTGTTATAGATTTGGGGGATTAATCCCTCTGAGAGTGATAATTTTTAATCCCAAATATCCCAAATTTGATCCCTGCTTTTTCGAAAATAAAGACCCTTGAAATCCCCCGCGGAGGATGGGTTTTAGAAAATGCAACCACTTTCCATCCTCCGCGGTGGATTGATTTTGCAGAATGTGCCAATGCAAATCCCCCAGTTTTTTATACGTTGTCGCCACTGCAGAGAATCTGCAGGGTGAATGTCAAAGGTGCTGGGGTCATTCAAATGTAGACCTCTACGATCAGTGCTTTACGGTGAGTTAATGAGTGTAACACTTGTCATGTGTTCCAGACTGTGGAGGGAGTCCCATGCTTTGGCATGTGTATCATATGGTTCAGTTCATGCATTTGAGTCGTTTCCAGGTAATCACTTGCTCTGTGCTCAATCATCTTGTGATATCCGCCAGGCGCCAACACTAGACATCATCAGTGGGCAATTTTTCGATGTAAAACGCGTGTGAAAGCTTGTGCCATGGGCGGTTCAGGAGCTGGGCGGCCGCCCAAGAGCAAACTGCCCCCAGGAAGGTACAGACTGTTTGGCGCTGATGTTGATGTAGTTGATAAGCCAAAGGACGACAAACGTGCGTGTGTGGGTCGGTCTATCGATTACAAGCCCCTGAACTGCCGGAGGGTGGCGCCAGCACTAGCCGTGCGGCCCAGCTGCAGACCATTGCCAGTGACAACATCATAGAGCCAATAGCATCTTGCGAAGCAGTTGTTCTCTATATGGTAGAGGGCCAGGCACGTCAGGACTCGCATACGGTGGTGCGGGCAACGCGCACACTGGCGGATTTGCTGAAGCAGCCGCAGTACATGTCCATAGTTGACGCGAATGACAACAAGAGGCTGCAGTGCTCTATCTGCTCAACGCCGGACATTCCTCGCACGTTTCAAAAGCTTGTCAAGAACGCTGTGATTCACGTGAAATCTGCCAAGCGCCAGCAGAACGATGCCAGGACTGCAGATGCTGAATTGAAGAAAGCCGCAGTACCTAAGTACATACTGCCGTTTTATCATTCGTGGAACATGGCTTGCTTGCCTGTCTCCTGGCCTGGTATACAGTATACAGACTGTTGAATCACGAAGTTGTTGCAGATGGTCTATTCCAGGACAGCATTCCTCACGCCATGGAAAAGGCTAAGACGGCAGCAGCAATGCAACTGACATGGGGCCAGAAGATGGGGCCAGAAGATGTGTTTGATGCACCTGACTCAGTGAGTAGTGGTAGCGAAGCAGGTATTGATGTGGAGATGGTGTAGCACAGTCTATGTGGTAGGATGGTTACAAAGAAACCCTGATGTCAGCTCATTAATAGACACACGAGCCCTGACACCCCCAAGCATCTGCTATCTAAAGCAGACCGGCTCTGCCCGACCTTGGCCCTGGCTAACAGTGAAATAGCTCACTGCTAGCCACAAGTAACATTAGATATCCATGCATGTAAGTGATCATGCATGTACCTACCACTGCTGTACACAACCTAGGGTGACAGCCCAGCACTCACAGAGAGGTAACAGTCCTCCCCACAAGGAGCCGAAGCGATTGATCACGTCTTGTGAGGTCAAAGAAGACTATCAGGAAGTTACTTCGCCATTATCAAGCTTGAAATCACTTGAAGTGACCTAAATTGGTTTGAAGTGGCTTGAAGTGGCTTGAAATCCACCATCCAAGCATAAAGATATAAACATCGCAGCAACGAGAAGGCGATGCGCCACAGCCAAGAGGGTGGCCAGGGCATCAAAAGACCTGTTGCATCAAGGAAGAATGCAACCAGCCGTGGATCTGCACATCACTGTGAGATCAGATGCTGTAACAGCTCTGGAGGTCGAGACAACGAGGTAGCATCAAACGCTTTGAGAACAGCAACACGTGTTTGCTTCGGTAGCTTTTCGATGTAATCAACCAGAACATCTTGAACATTGCTCAAGGTCTGAGGGCACATGCCAGAAGTCCTCGGCATTGTCTACCCAACGCACTTTGAACTAAACCACAGCAGGAACAGCCCTGCGAGATCGCAGGGGGTGGTGATCACTGATTTGATCAATTCGAAACTCAAGTTTAGGGCTGCAAATTAATAGTTAACGCCTGTTTGAGCCCTATTTAACACCAGTCACATTCTTTTAAATTAACGCGTTAATCGGGTTTTCCAGGATTAGCAATGCACGAAGCGGTGGCTACTACGGACGCAGCCCAGTGACACAACACTCTTTCCTGAGTGAGACAAGCAGGACACAGTTCACAGCCGGGGAGCGGATTCAGAAAGCCCAAAAGCAAATCCAAATAGGTAAGTTGACTCGTGTGTTGCAGCAGTCGACTCTTGCTCGTGTACCTTCTTTTATCTTTTCGAACTTCAACAACACCCACCGGTGTCGTTCATGCAAGAGGCATGCGACACTGCCTAGGTATGTGGCACAATTGCGGGTACCCAGGGATCCGATTGGATACCTGCAATTGGAAACCTGCTTGCTGAAGGTGTTGTGCAATTAGTGGGAAAAGAGGTTTGAGACTCCGGCCTTCACCATCAGTGCTTAGGGCGAGTGCTCGCATATTTCCTTGAACAGTACCTACATGAATGGTTTAATCCCAAATAACCCATGATTCTGAAGTAAATCGGTGCGTTAAACTACACTTGCTTGGTTGTAATTAGTTGCATTAATGTCGGCGGTAATTGCCCAAACTTTAGAGTTTTCGATTAAGTTGTAGAATTACAAATTACAGGATTTTAAATTCACGCGTGAATCGGCCACTTGGGTACTTGATTTGCAGCCCTATTCACTGATGCTGCAGATCTCTCCAAGTGATGCCAACTTCTGCGATGTAAACTGGGAAGTGTTTTGTTCATCTGACATTTGCTGACCAAGCCGGAGTGCTGCGGAGCCAGTGGTGTGGTTACTGGCTAGGAGACACCTCAGCTCTCTCTGTTGGTCAGTCCACACCGACGCCACCTCAGTCCAAAAGGTTCTGTATGCAACAATACCTCAGCCATGACTGTGTCTTGCGCCTGTAGCATGAGGAGCAGAGCCATTGCACCTCACACGTGTAGAGAGGAGCCAGCTGCACGTAACAAGAGTGCCAAGTGAACTACGGAGCAGTGCGGGGACATGGACACACTTGCATTTGTCTTGTTCTTCACCCATTGCGGCATCGAGAAGCACCCAGCTGCCTTTGGGGCTCTTGGGAACCGGGCTCCAACGTTAACACCCACAGCACCAGGCCCCGCCCCAGCCTTGTACCATCCGTTCAGTAGCTGATCTGCATTATTGACGCACACAGCATCTAGCTAGATGCTGTTTTCTATAGAAAACATGACTTCTTGTGGGATTCTGGGAATCATTTGTCAAGGCCATATGCCAGCTCCCATTTGTGGACATCTGGGCTACGGGGCTACGGACCTGTAATCTTGAATCCCACCCCTTACGTTATTTTTAGATGAAGAGCTGGGCTACGGGGCTACGGGGCTGCAATCTTGCATATCCTCTTGGTTAATTGTGAATCTGACAGCTGGGCTACGGGGCTACCGGGCTACGGG